>PVIU01034294.1:0-11480 GCA_004026605.1 Ondatra zibethicus | reverse complement strand
TTGGTTCCATGAACAGTCGTCTCTGATGGAGTGTTGGTTCCAGGAACAGTCGTCTCTGAAGGAGTGTTGGTTCCAGGAACAGTTGTCTCTGATGGAGTGTTGGTTCCATGAACAGTCATCTCTGGTGCATTGTTGGTTCCAGGAACAGTTGTCTCTGGTGCAGTGTTGGTTCTGTGAACAGTTGTCTCTGATGGAGTGTTGGTTCCAGGAACAGTTGTCTCTGATGGAGTGTTGGTTCCAGGAACAGTCGTCTCTGAAGGAGTGTTGGTTCCATGAACAGTCGTCTCTGAAGGAGTGTTGGTTCCAGGAACAGTTGTCTCTGATGGAGTGTTGGTTCCAGGAACAGTCGTCTCTGAAGGAGTGTTGGTTCCAGGAACAGTTGTCTCTGATGGAGTGTTGGTTCCATGAACAGTCGTCTCTGAAGGAGTGTTGGTTCCAGGAACAGTTGTCTCTGATGGAGTGTTGGTTCCAGGAACAGTTGTCTCTGATAGAGTGTTGGTTCCAGGAACAGTTGTCTCTGATGGAGTGTTGGTTCCAGGAACAGTTTGTTCCAGAGCTTTGAGTAATCTTGGGATCACTGTGACTGAGAATGGGGTGTGTATGAGGACTTAATGATGGCACTGGCACTGAGCTGTCTACATCAGTGCAGCAGGTATACTCACAAAAATTTCTTACTTAGATAGGAGTAGTATACAATTGTCAAATTCATAGAAGAATAATAGTAGATATTTTCTATTTAGAAACTATTTTGATGCTTGTATCTCCTAGGAGGACCACAAACAGGACTTTGTGTCACCCTTCATGAATTTTGGCAGTTATTTCATTTATTTGGGAACTATAGATAAAGTAGCATTGCCCCCAGTAAAACCGATCTAAACTTTAAAAGCTCCCAAATTGTTATCCACAGTATGCTCTCTTCTCTGCTTGCTCTTTTGTCTTTTTATCTGCAGGCTGTCTAGGTACTCTCCAGGTGGTGATTGACTTCTTTTACACCACCTCCTCAGTGGCACTGAAACACACAGAACACCCTCCAAAGGCCAGGAACACTGCAGCCACAACTGGCACTCAGGAACCTTAACAGCTTTTGCCCGACTTTGGAAGGCGCCTTTCCCTACTCTACCAAACAGGTTTCAGAAGCATGCTGCGGGACAATGGTTCCACCCTGTAAAGATTTGTTTCTTGTACTTGCTTAATGAAATGCTGATTGGCCAGTAGCCAGGCAGAAAATATATGCGGGGCGACCAGGCAGGAAGTAGAGGTGGGGCAATGAGAACAGGAGAATTCTGGGAAGAGAAAAGCTCAATCTGGAGTCGTCATCCAGACACAGAGCAAGCAAGAAGTGACTGCCTCGCGTAAAAAGGTACCAAGCCACATGGCTAACACAGACAAGAATAAAGGGCCAGTATAAGTTTATAAGAGTTAATAAGAAGCCTGAGCTAATGGGCCAATCCATTTATAACTAATGTAGACCTCTTTGTGATTTCTTTGGGACTAAACGACTTTGGGACCTGGTGGGACAGAAACCTCTGTCAACAATAACGTTCCATGGTTAGAACAGGTCTACATTGCTTCTCCATTTTTCATTCCAGAAAAAAAATGGAAGACCTTTATTCAGGATTTCTAAAACCTGTTTTGGGAATTTTAAACTAAACATTAATAGTTCTTTCCGAAAAACAACCAAACAAAATCTTGATTATGTCATCATCATCATCATCATCATCATCATCATCATCATTGTCAATGCACTCTCAAGGCAATAACTATTATTAGGGTTTGGTGTTATGCTATAGAACATACTTTTGTACACCCAATAAAATCATTGAAACAACAATAACACGCTTAAGTCAGTATGAAGCTGGAGGCTGGAAATTTATGTTCATGTTTTTGTTCTTTGGTACTTATTGGGAGGAATGATTTAATTTCATTAGATGAAGTAATATCCTTGTCACTCTAGCAAGTTGACGGGGATTTGCACAGAATGTCTGTGAGAAGAAGAAACAAGAGGAGAAGCTGCAGATTCAGTAAAGGAAGATAAGCGCTGTGGAAGCCTTGGAAACACTTGGCTCACGTGACTGTGACTCCAAGCGCTGTCAGGAATACGAGGCTGAACAGGAGGTATTTTCCCCACTTAAGCTCTTTGAGATCAAGTTAACACATACCCAGAGGACAGGATGGCTGAATTTGGAAGCCACGGTTCTAGGCCCCAGCCCGCCACTGGACAATGTTGAAGGGAGGCCTGTAAGTATTTATGGCATCCATGGCCCAGGTTTTCACTCTGATATCAGTTTAAAACCATCTGAGGCACTTGGCAAGGGTACCCAGCAGCTGCCCAAGTAGCAACTGCAGCAGCTGGATCAATACAGCTGCCACGAAACAAAGGGAACCGCCAAGACCCATGAAATGTCCAAATAAATAGGGGTCTGATGTTGTTATCCTAAAAATAATGCGATCTGACATCTGTGTCTATAAGAAATTGTCCAAAACGTTGGAAATATCTCTGTTTAACATAGCAAAGGAAAGCTGGACTAGGAGGAAGATGCTATTTTTGTTCGTGGTGCACGACCGAAGGCACATGGCTAAATGATCTTAGGGAAGAATCAAACAGTACAATATGTTGTGGAAAAATCAAAATAATATCAACTTCAACTTCATCAAATATTGACCTGTTCATTAGTCCGTTTCTGCTGGGCACCTAATCTGTACTCTGTTCTTCCGGAATACTGAAGACACAGTGCTGAAAACAAACCTCAAAAACCTCTTGTGCACTCAGTGTTTTTCTCCAAACTTACTTATTTACCCATTAATTCTGTAACTCATCTCGTTGCAAACGTCTCTTGGACCAACAAGATGGTTTGGCTGACTAAGACATTCCCCACCATGTCTGAAGACATGAGCTCAATCCGCAGGGCCCATGGGGTAGAAAGGAGAACCAGATTCCGTAAGTTAGCCTCTGGTCTCTACGCATGCGCTGTGGCATGCAGGTGCCCACAGATGTATACACACACCAATCACACGCAATAACTAAATAAGAATGCTTAGAAATGTCTTAATTAACAGGCTAATGGCATTTCATGTTAGATATTGTTCTAGGTATACCATATATGACTTAGCAAATTTATTCCTCAAAAATGCCTATGAAATAGTGGTGGGTTTTTTTTTTGTGAAAATTAAGGCTTTCAGAACAGAACTCACCCGTGAAAAACTCTACCATATGGAAGTCAGAGCCAAAATTCAGGCTCCCAGCCTGAACTTTGCTCCTTGCAGTTTTCTGCCTCTGTACCTAACAAAGCAGCTCAGCACGGAGCTGACAGATAGTCTTAATCATTTTATTTCTATTTATCTAAAAATTAAACACACTGGTACCTTGTTTATAAATAACAGTCTCTGTTTATTTCTGGATATATTTCACCAGCTACAAATCCTTGAGATTCTAGGAGTATGCAGGCCATGAGGAGTCTTAAAAATAAACACAAACACTGCAGTTCTCAAATTTGATTTTTGAAGTTGGCAGTTATAAGCTAATCACACTTAGAGTGTTCTCTCACCTTAAAGCCAGCATATAGCGAGTGTATATATAGAACTAGATCTTCTTTCTTTCTAAGTGAACACAGGCTGTGCAGAGAGACCTCTAGGATTATGAGTTTGCACTGTTCGCTTCTGAGATAAGGAATTAGGAGATGTTAGCCAGGAGATGCTAACATTTGCAGCAAACATCTATTTGTCTCACACTTGAGAGTTTTGTCTCACTTAGAGATTTCTAAACAGTCCCACTTGTCTTTTGACCTAATCTGAGGATGAGCAATCTGGGATGCAGCTTGTGTAGGGACCTGTAGACCGGATACTTAGAAAATATTTTCTTGTAGTTTCCAGAACATTTTAGAATGACTAGTGTAATATGGGGGAAGCAATACCCTTCCCTAGCCATTATTTGGGATGATTTAATTAAAAAAATATTACTTTAGAATAGAGGTTATTCAGTCATTAATATGGTATACATAATACCCTGCCAGGCGAAAATGAAAAAGCATAACAGTATAAAATATTTGCTTTGGAATTAGCATATCATGCACAAATCTGGATTTCTATTTTTCCAGTAGATTGCAGATATAGGACAAATATATTTGTTTTCTACCTCAAATGTTCCAGGTATAAAATAGGGACAAAAATATGCCTATTGTTTTGATTGCTGTATACACTAAACAAGGTAGTGAACTGAAACTAATTTTTTTTTTTTAAGTCACAGTTAAAGACACAGTTAAAGTCCCGCCTGCAATCCCGGGATGCCAGAGGCTGAGGCAGGAAGCTCTCAGGCAGGAAGCAGGCTGGGATATGTAGTAAGAAGTCTTTTCAAAGACTCCCTATTTTCTTCATTATGATATTTGAGGAGAAGGCATTGCTAACTCAAAAGAAGGAAAGGTCGCATTGACGCCAGTTCTGTGCTCCTAAGCTTACTTTAGCTCAGTTGTTCCTCCTGCTCCTGTTGTCCAAGTTTTAGGAAAAGTACCCCCAAAGGAATGGCTAGAATTTGAATGCTGACTATAGTCAACAAACAAACAAACAAAACCAGCATAATCTTTTTTATAACAAGAGGAATTTCTAAGTATGAGAAAAACGATTCCTTGTCTGGCTTAAGTAACCCATCTTTAGTGCCGTTCTTCCTCTTCTTCTTCCTGTGTTTTACACCATAGCAAGGGAAGCTATCTGCTCTTCCCTGAAACTGTCACATTGGTCCAGTTGTCTTGTTGTCTATTGGGGTCGCGTCCTCCGCCTCACCTGGCCTTTCTAAACTCTGAACTGACTTGCTACACTGGACTCAGTTCCTCAGAGGCAGGGTCCTGCCCCAGTGAGCAGACCTCCACAGCACTATGAGGGTGGATTGGCCATCCAATTGTGTGTCTTATGATGGAGTACATGCCACAACAGTGTGTGTCTTATGAGGGTATATATACCATCATAGTGTGTGTCATATGAGGGTGTGCATACCATTATAGTGTATGTTATATGAGAGTGTGCATACCATTATAGTGTGTGCCATATGAGGATATATACCCCCAAAAAACCCACATTGAAATGCAAAACCAGAAACCATAATATATAAGCAAAAGACCAGTGAGACAAAAAAAATCCCAAACAAAACAATATAAGACAAAAAAATAAACGAATACGCTCTACTACCACTGATGGCATTACTGTGAAATCTTAACTGTGGTTCCAGGAAGGACTTGTTTTAAAGGACAACACATCTGTAAATGTTTTTTTCAGAGCGTAGCTTCATTATATTAAGAAGTTAGTGACCCCAGATTTATTTGTCAACTTTTAATTTGTAAACCACATTATTGAACTAAACAGACTCTCAACTGCCCATTTTCTCTCTTCTCTCTCCCCTTCTTTCTCACCCTCTCCATCTACTCTCTCTCTCTTTTACCCAACCCAGAGTGGCCTTAAACTTGATATATATATATATATATATATATATATATATATATATATATATATATATATATATTGTTGAGGAGGAGGGGCTGATCTAGTTTACAGTTCGCAGCTGCAGTTTATCACCGAGGCAACGTCAAGGCAAGAATTTGAAGAACGCATCAGATCACATTCCAGGAAAGAATAAAGAGAAAGCAATGCACCTGCGGCTGCAGTTTGCTTCCTTCTACCGCCCTGGGCTTTCTAACTATAGAGTTCAGGGCCCTCTGCCTAGGGGATAGTGCTGCCCACAACAGGCTGTGTCTTTCTACGTTAGCTAACATAATTAAGGCAGTCTTCCACAGACATGCCCACAGGACAGGTTAATCTCAACAGTTTGTCAGCTGAGCTCTCCTATAACTTGACTATAGCAAGTTTAAATGTAAAAGTCGCCATCGCAACGTAGGATGACTTTGAACTTCTGAGCCTTCTGCCTCCACCTCTTGAAGAACTAGGTCGAGAAAGGTATATGCCGCCACCTGGGTTCCACCAAGTGCTGGGCATCCCCAGAGCCAGCAACTAAGCTACATTCCCAGCCTTCATAGTTATTTAGTAATGTAATTTAAAAGTAGTATTACATGATGCTCAGCAGAAATTAATATATTCAAATCTCCTTTAAAGCATTTTCATAAGAATATTACAAACCAAACAGTTAACCGTGGTTAAATAACAATACTGGAAATTAGCATTTCCTTTTCATTTTGTCCCTACCATCTTTCCCTGACGCTAACATTTATACCTTGATATTTTACGACTTCTAGAACTCAAAACCAAACTCAAAAGAAATTCAAACTCAAGGCTTCAATAAGGAAATATTTTCTTAGACATAGAAGATTAAGCAAAACTATTCATAAAGTGACCTGTTGAAACGAGAAGTAAAAATAATGGTGCGTTATTCATTCCTCATTAAGAAATTTTTGCCTTGTGGGTTTTAAAAGGGTAGAAGATTCACAAATGCTAAAATCTGTCAAATTATTCAAAATGAAAATGGCCCTTTAAGGTTTCCCCCTGCTCCACCTCTTTTCGGGAGTTCTCCCCACTGGCTGCAAGCCTGTGTTTGACTGTTCTTCCCAATAGGCGTGCCATGCTTAGAATATGTATTTCTCTTTGGGGCTGAAGAGTCCACGCATGTGTGTTTTCATCTTCCCCAAAGAGCGTAAAGTCATCCTTGAAAATGCACAGCTATTTTAGACGTTGGCTTTTGTCCCCACTGTGCTGGGAACTGTAGATAGAGAACACTTATTTGGCGATGCTCATTTGCTAACAAATGCCACATGGGGTATTCCACCCAGAAGAATGGAAAATGTGCTGAGTCTTCAGTTTGTAGTTAAGTGAAAGCCCAAGGCAAGAGTGTGTGTAAGACTTGGTCCTGCTGCAATGTAGTATGCCAGACTTTGTTGACTCCCCAAAGGAGGCCTTACACCCTCTGAGGATTGGATGGGGAGACAATGGGGAGAGGTTGGGGAGCCGAAGGGGAGGAAGGGGTAACTGGGACTGGTTGTAAAATGAAAAAATTTAAATTAAAGCAAAAAGAGTGTGTAGGAAGGTGAGGTGTATGCAGAATGCTGAGAAGAAAATCAGGACATAAGGACAGTGACAGGGACCAATTTTTCATTAGAAACATTGTCTCCCGTTCCCCAGGCTGTCTGCTTAGAAGCATGCATGAGCAACTACATCCAGACTGTTTCATTAAAGTGTAGCTTCTTTAGTTCAACATGACTCATCTTTACGATGAAGCCACCATTCTGAGAACTACACGTGCTACTTTTTCTATGCTTGTGACATCTATATGAAAAGCATAATACTTGATCTTTAACAATTTCACATCCAGCTTAATGCTCCTGTATGGCTTATCCCCTACATGGGCCCTCCCATTCCATAAAATCTGGCAATGCAAAGAGCTGTCATAGGAGTCTCTATGAGCAATGGCCTATCCTAAATGCTCTGTACTAAAAAATTTGTGCATCGATTTGGAGAAAAGAAAGTAAATAATTTAATGGTCTCTGTACCTCTTCCAATGTCTTCACCTCATTGCCCAACTCCACCAAATTCAACTAACATGTTACCAGAATTCTTAGCTTTCTTCACTTCTGTATCCCCAGAACTTGAACAAAGGCTTAGCAGACCAACTGCAGAATTAATGAACAAAAATCATGAGCTAAATTAATTTGGAGGAGATATATAAGTCAGAACCAAGGACTTGAAGTTTTGCTGTTTAGAAAGCAGGCTTAATGGCCTGCAATGGGGCTGATAAGAATTGCTAAATTTGCATTGCCCTCTGCCGTAGTGCACAGGTTTCATGGCTTCCAGCAGCTCAGCACTCAGAAAGCCTCTTCTGTTTAATACGGCTGCCTAGAAGAAGATGTCTTGTTTGCTTGTTATTATATAAATATATATAATTCTATATATTATGGATATTATTATATTTACAGTGAGGCAGGCTCTTACTGTCCGGGTGAGGTTGGTCCCAAGCTTACCATGGCTCCTGTCACACTGCGACCCAGCATTTGGGAAACTGTGCTGGGCTACAGGTCTGAGACACCGCACCCAGGGCAAATCGAGACCCTGTGTTTGAACTACTTGCTAAAACGCCGCGATCCTTACACTTCCGAGATCAAACAAGTTTATGTGTCTGAGAACTGGCGGTTTTAGAGAGCTTAGCATCAATTCACAGCTGAGGCTAAGATAGGAGCTGCTGGACTAATATGATTAAGGGTTTGCAATACCATTTTGTTTGGTTCAAATACTGTTCGCTTTCTTAAGTATTTTCTTGTGCTATCTATATTATAATTTCTATACTAGTGATACAGGCTTGAGATACCACATCTTGTAAGAATTATTGACAAAACCATTAAAGCCGTTCAGATAGACTGACTTCTGGTACAATGCTAGAATAAACTATGTTGAACTTACCTATTAACAGAAGGACCAGGAGGGCACCTACTTAGCCTGCAGAACCACAGAGCCACAGCCACAAGACCAGCCGTAGGGCAATGGAAAGTGAGGGAAATACCTGAACACCAAACTTAAAAGACAGATCTACATGCCTATGGAACCCAAGCACATACAATGAATGAGACTCCCTTCAAAAAAATACGTTCTATTACAAATGCCAAATCATGTGTAGGGCGCTAGATGTGGGCCCCGCACCAAGCCAGGGAATCAGACGTTGAAGTCAAGTACACTGTGATTTCACAGACTGTGTACACTGCCCTGTTACTTATGCTCATATTAGGTAACACTGTCCACAGAACCACTCAAAGAAGACACATGAGGAAATAAATGTGTGATACAGAAAGAGACACTGTAGCAATAATGATGTCACAGCAATCAGACACTGAGGAAGGAGCAGCAGGCAGGAGGATCACTGGCAGAGGAGAAAGTTCATGCCGAGGAAAGCAAAGAGAAAAGAGCTTCTCCCCATGGGAACTACAAAGCTATTAAAATCCGAGAATCCAGTCTAGGGTCATCACTCTGTCATGCTAAAGGCTCACCAACCACAGGACAGCTATTTTATTGCTAGGAATTTGCGAGACAATTGTGGTATTCACCCTGAGGAAACTGTAAATGACTGAGAACTGTCACTTAGTACCTCTTCTCCCTTCCCTCTCCTTCTCCTCCCCATTTCCCCTTCCTTTTCCACACCAGTGCTCCAACAACATGTGACCCAAGAAACATCACAGTAATTTAGATGAAGATTCTGTGACATGAGTGATTTCATAATTAATGTCCATCCAGAGGCAGGCCTCACACACTTTCAAGTTCAGACTTGCCCATTTGTTAGCCATAATGTAAGCAATTAGTCAGCTGTCTTGACTCAGCGATGATTTGAAAGTCAAGTATGTGGGCCAGTCTGGAGACAAGTGTGTTCCTTTATTCTGATGAAGAAAACACACGCTGGAGCTAGCTGTCTTTCTCCAAGTCCACTGAGTGGCAAGCTCCCTAGATCATGCGTTTGCTATGGGGCAGAGCAGAGCCTTGGGCATCCTTGTGTTTCACATTAGACGGATGCTCACAAGTGGGCAGAAGGAACAAAGGGAAGAGGCAGGATGAAGAGGAGCTTGGTGTTCACCATTTTGGAGATGCTGATATTGCAGGTAGCGCTTGGAAAATTTCAACGTTTCAAAGGAGAGTCATAAATATCAACCTGGAAGAAGAAAAGTTTGCAGAACGACCCGCCGCTCTGAGTCCTGACTGCTTTGGGTGAGCCAGAGCTAACCGAGATCGGTGTGCCTTTCACTCTCCATTTTGTAAAAAATACAAATAACCCCAAGAATAAGTCACCCCAAAGATATTTCTGGGAAAGCTAAGCTCCCCTTGTGTGCACAGCTATATGTCAGCACCTGCCTTGCCTAGAGTCATCAGTACAAAAGCCTTTCAGACTGAGTCCTGTGGCCACTGTTCATTCAGGGAAGCTATTTGATGACACATCCAAGGGGAGAAACCTTTTCAGATACTTTAAACGTTCACATTTCACCTCTCTGAAAACTTCAGCCACAATAAGGCGATTCACCAGCTAAAGACTTAAACTGTTAATGCACTTGAGCTCTACAACTTCAAAATATTTTAATTTTTCAACCAGAAGGAATAACTTTCATTCCAACCCCTCCTGACTGTTGGCTTAAAAGTAAAAACCGGCTCCACCCTTAAGTATACAAAGCCACAAACTTAGGTTCAAGCCAACCCATAAAATAGGCATGGTATGAGCTCCCCCTACTGGTGGAACAGTGTTCCCACTCAGGAATCAAAGAGTCTAGCTTCTGGGAACAGATGGATAAAAAGGAATTGCAACTCAGAATCCAAGAGAAAGAAAAGCTAAGGGAGTTTGTGAAAAACCAAACAAAAGATGCAAATAAAACATAAAAACAATCTTCTCGCTTTAAAGCAACCTCCAGGATAGAAAGCGAAAGACATGTTTATAAATATTTGAGTCAACCTGTAAGCCCCACCCAAGATTAGACAGCCAAGAGTGAAATAGACAACTGTCACTCTCAGGGCGACCGTGTTCCCATTCACATTCAGACAGAGCAAGCAGCAGAGTTTAATTGAAGTGATGCCTGCACCCTGACAATGGGGCTCCTCCCTTAACAGCGCAAGAGAAACGCTGCAGGCTTTAGAGAAATAAAATAAATTATGTAGCATCATGGAGGCTGAACAAAGTCCGCGGGCCTTGGGGTTTTCGGCACTGGGAAATGACTTCTATATTGTTATGTGAACTGGGGCGCTGAAGGTGAAAGCCATACATTTTATGTTTCGAGAAACTCAAATTAGTCGTCTGCGGAGCAGAAAATCCAATGTGCAAGAATCAATGATAAATATAGGGAAAGTGTTACTGTGGGGACATTCACAGTAACAGCATGAGAGAAAGGCGGTAAGGTGTTGAGGCCCGTGTGCTGCCACGGAGAAAATGCCAGGAAGGAGACGGTCCTCCCGCTCTCCATCGGCAGAAGGAAGCTGTTTCATGGTATCTGCTATATTTGTGAGGCTGCAATTTGATTATAACTGATTCTGTTATCACAATCTGTTACATAGCCTACATAGAATATAAATACATAAAGCCATTTAAAAGCCAAATTACTGAGCTCTCGATGTCTGTATTTTACCTTTTACTGCCGTACCGGTGGATGATACTTAAATTGTATAAATTTCAAGCAGGAATTGAAAAACAAAAACATCGGTATACACAGGCTTTATTGAAAAGCAACCAACTGAAAACTCCCAAGAACATCAATCTGCCTGCGTCTGAAGCCTGAGAAAATTGCCTTCAATGGATATAATGGGCTGAGCACGTGGCTGCGGTTCTTAAATGATGTTCTTTATGAAGCATGTTTGTGTTGTAATACTAAACCTATAATACTATGTTGGTTTGTGTTGGGCACGTGTGGAGGATTTGGGGTGTGCAAAGTGAGATTATTATCTTTCTTCCTACACTTTTCCAAATACTATATTTTATCTTCCTTCCTTCCTTCCCCCCTCCCTCCCTCCCTCCCTCCCTCCCTCCCTCCCTC
>PVIU01034293.1:0-11481 GCA_004026605.1 Ondatra zibethicus | reverse complement strand
CCTTGTCTTGTTCCTGATTTTAGTGGAATCGCTTTGAGCTTCTCTCCATTTAATTTGATGTTAGCTGTTGGCTTGCTATATATTGCTTTTATTATACTTAGATATGATCCTTGTATCCCTAATCTCTCCAAGACCTTTATCATAAAGGGGTGTTGAATTTTGTCAAATGCTTTTTCAGCATCTAATGAAATGATCATATGGTTTTTTTCTTTCAGTTTATTTATATGATGGATTACATTGATAGATTTTCTTATGTTGAGCCAGCCCTGCCTCTCTGGGATGAAGCCTACTTGATCATAATGGATGATTTTTTTAATGTGTTCTTGGATTCGGTTTGCCAGTACTTTATTGAGAATTTTTGCATCAATGTTCATAAGTGAGATTGATCTATAATTCTCTTTCTTGGTTGCGTCCCTGTGTGGTTTTGGTATCAGTGTAATTGTAGCTTCATAAAATGAGTTTGGCATTGACCCTTCTGTTTCTATTATGTGAAACACCTTAAGGAGTATAGGTATTAGCTCTTCTTGGAAGTTCTGGTAGAATTCTGCATTAAAACCATCTGGTCCTGGGCTTTTTTTGGTTGGGAGGTTTTTGATGACAGCTTCTATTTCCTTGCGACTTATAGGTCTATTTAAACTGTTCACCTGGTCTTGATTTAATTTTGGTATGTGGTATTTATCTAAAAAACTGTCCATTTCTTGTACATTTTCCAATTTTGTGGCATACAAGCTTTCGTAGTAAGACCTAATGATTCTTTGAATTTCCTCAGTGTCACCCAGGAGGAGTAGAAGCCTGGAAATAACCAAACTGAGGGCTGAAATCAACAAAATAGAGACACAGAAAACAATCCAAAGAATCAATGAAACAAAGAGCTGGTTCCTTGAGAAAATCAACAAAATCGACAAACCCTTATCCAAACTAATCAAAAGGCAGAGAGAGAACACTCAAATTAACAAGATCAGGAATGAAAAGGGGGACATAAGAACAGACATTGAGGAAATTCAAAGAATCATTAGGTCTTACTACAAAAGCCTGTATGCCACAAAATTGGAAAATGTACAAGAAATGGCCAGTTTTTTAGATAAATACCATATACCGAAATTAAATCAAGACCAGGTGAACAGTTTAAATAGACCTATAAATTGCAAGGAAATAGAAGCTGTCATCAAAAACCTCCCAAACAAAAAGAGCCCAGGACCAGGTGGTTTTAATGCAGAATTCTACCAGAACTTCTAAGAAGAGCTAATATGTATACTCCTTAAAGCGTTTCATATAATAGAAACAGAAGAGTCATTGCCAAACTCTTTTTATGAAGCTACATTTATCATGATACCAAAACCACACAAAGATGCAACCAAGAAAGAGAATTACAGACCAATCTCACCCATGAACTTCGATGCAAAAATTCTCAATAAAATACTGGCAAACTGAGTCCAAGAACACATAAAAAAAATCATCCATTATGATCAAGTAGGCTTTATCCCAGAGATGCAGGGCTGGTTCAACATAAGAAAATCTATCAATGTAATCCATCATATTAATAAACTGAAAGAAAAAAACAATATGATCATTTCATTAGATGCTGAAAAAGCATTTGACAAAATTCAACACCCCTTTATGATAAAGGTCTTGGAGAGATTAGGGATACAAGGTTCATATCTAAATATAATAAAAGCAATATACAGCAAGCCGACAGTGAACATCAAATTAAATGGAGAGAAACTCAAAGCCATTCTACTAAAATCAGGAAGAAGACAAGGCTGTCCACTCTCTTCATATCTCTTCATTATAGTGCTTGATTTTCTAGCAATAGCTATAAAACAACATAAGGAGATCAAGGGGATTCGAGTTGGAAAGGAAGAAGTCAAACTTTCGTTATTTGCAGATGATATGATAGTGTATATAAGTGACCCCAAAAACTCTACTAGGGAACTCCTACAGCTGATAAATACCTTCAGTGATGTGGCAGGATACAAGATCAACTCAAAAAAAAAATCAGTAGCCCTCCTATACACAAAGGATAAAGAAGCAGAGAGGGAAATCAGAGAAACATCACCTTTCACGATAGCCACAAATAGCATAAAGTCTTGGGGTTACACTAACTAAGGAAGTGAAAGATCTATTTGACAAGAACTTCAAGGCCTTGAAGAAAGACATTGAAGAGGATACCAGAAAATGGAAGGATCTCCCATGCTCCTGGATTGGAAGGATCAATATAGTAATAATGGCAATTCTAACAAGGGTAATCTACAGATTTAATGCAATCCCCATCAAAATCCCAACAAAATTCTTCATAGAAAAACAAAAAGGATAGCCAAAACAATCCTATACAATAAAGGAACTTCTGGAGGCATTACCATCCCAGACATTAAACTCTATTACAGAGCTACAGTAATGAAAACAGCTTGGTATTGGCATAAAAACAGAGATGTTGACCAATGGAACTGAATTGAAGACCCAGATATTAATCCACAAACCTATGAACACCTCATATTTGACAAAGAAGCTAAAATTATACAGTGGAAGAAAGAAAGCATCTTTAACAAATGGTGCTGGCATAACTGGATGTCAACCTGTAGTTGAACGAAAATAGATCCTTATCTATCACCATGCACAAAAATCAAGTCCAAATGTATTGAAGACCTCAATATAAATCCAACCACACTGAACCTGATAGAAGAGAAAGTGGGAAGTAGCCTGCAATACATGCGCACAGGAGACCACTTCCTACGTATAACCCCAGTAGCACAGACAATAAGAGCAACAGTGAATAAATGGGACCTCCTGAAAGTGAGAAGCTTCTGTAAATCAAAGGACACAGTCATTAAGACAAAATGGCATCCTACTGAATGGGAGAAGATCTTCACTGACCCCACATCAGACAAAGGTCTGATCTCCAAAATATATAAAGAACTCAAGAATCTAGACATTAAAATCTTAAATAACCCAATTAAAAAATGGGGTAATGATCTGAACAGAGAATGCTCAACAGAAGAAGTTCAAATGGCCTAAAGATACTTAGGGTCATGTTCAACTTCCTTAGCAACCAGGGAAATGCAAATCAAAACAACTTTGAGACCATCTTATACCTTTCAGAATGGCTAAAATCAAAAGCACCAATCATAGTCTATGCTGGAGAGGATGTGGAGTAAGGGGAACACTCATCCATTGCTGATGGGAATGCAAACTTGTGCAACCTCTTTGGAAATCAGTGTGGCGGTTTCTCAGGAAATTGGGAATCAACCTACCTCAGGGTCCAGCAATACCACTCTTGGGAATATACCCAAGAGATGCCCAATCATACTACAAAAGCATTTGTTCAGCTATGTTCATAGCAGCATTGTTTGTAATAGCCAGAACCTGGAAACAACCTAGGTGCCCCTCAATGGAAGAATGGATAAAGAAAGTGTGGAACATATACACATTACTGTAGTACTCAGCGGTAAAAAGCAATGAAATCTTGAATTTTGCATGCAAATGGATGGAAATAGAAAATACTATCCTTAGTGAGATAACTCAGTCCAAAAAAGATGAATATGGTATATATTCACTCATTAGTGGACTCTAGCCATAAACAAAGGACATTAAGCCTATAATTCACAAGCCTAAAGAAGCCAAATAGCAAGGTGAATCCAAAGAAAAACATCTATAGATCCTCCTGGAAACTGGAAACAAACAAGATAGCCAGGCAAATGTTGGGAGAACAGGGGTGGGGGTGGGTTTGGGGGAAGGGGAGAGAAGGAAGGAGAAGGGAGAATGGAAGGACAGGGGAGGGCTTGGGGGTGTGGGAGGGGGAAATGGAGGAAGGACAGATATTGGAGCAGGGAAGAAGATATCTACATTAAGGGAGCCATTTTAGGGTTGGCAAGAGACATGGCTCTAGAGTGGATCCCTGGTGTCCACGTTGATGTCCCCCCAGCTAGTTTCTTGAGCAGTAGAGGAAAGGGTGCCTTAACTGGCCTTGTACCATAGTCACACTGATAAATATCTTGAATATCACCATTGAAATTTCGTCTGATGGGTTGAGATAGAGACAGAGACCCATATCCACCTCAGTGCAATGGACTGAGCTCCCAAGGTCCAGTTGAAGAGCAGAAGGAGTGAGAAGATGAGCAAGGAAGTCAGGACTGCGAGGGATTGGTTCACCCACTGCGACAGTGTGCCTGATCTAATGGGAGCTCACCAAATCCAGCTGGACCAGGACTGAACGAGCATGTGATCAAACCAGACTCTCTAAACGTGGCTGCCAATGGGGACGGAGTGAGAAGCCATCGATAATGGCACTGAGACCTGTCTCTTCTGAATGTATTGGCTTTTTGGGTCCCTAGTTTGCTTGGATGCACACCTTCCTAGGCCTGGATGTAGGGGGGAGGATCTTGGACTTCCCGCAGGGCAGGGTACCCTGCCCTCTCTTAAGGATGGAAGGGGAGGGAGGAGGGTTAGTGGGGGAGCGGGAGGAGAATGGGAGAAGGGGAGGAAGTGTCAATTTTTGAATGGAAAAATAAAAATGCGGGAAAAAAAAGATGACATGTAATGCATGGTCCCAGCATCATCCAAACTTTGGAGAGGGAAGACTCTATTAGCAATCAGTCACTGAGGTCTGCAGTTGCTTATACAGAAGCTTCAAGTAAGCACCAACAGGAGTTGTTCTAATGAATAAAGCAAGGCGAAAGCTCTGTACACTCTTAGATCTGGTTTGCTTTCGCAGTGATTTCTTGGTTAGTATTGGCAACAAATATGCTAGCTTAGCTCCAAAACCCCCACATTTCTTAGATTCTTTTACACCTGGTCCCTGTTACCATCACCAAGATCACTGGGGACAATCCATCATATGGAGAAAACACATCCTAGCATTTCTCTCTCTCTCTCTCTCTCTCTCTCTCTCTCTCTCTCTCTCTCTCTCTCTCTCTCTTCTTAAAAGATTTATTTATTGTATACACAGTGTTTTGCCTGCATGGTCACCTTTACTCCAGATGAGGGCGCCAGATCTCATTATAGGTGGTTGTGAGCCACCATGTGGTTGCTGGGAAATGAAATCAGGACCTCTAGAAGAGCAGCCACTGCTCTTAACCACTGAGCCATCTCTCCAGCCCCATCCTGGCATATCTTTAAAACCTGCCTGCACACCCTAAAGAGAATATGTCTTTTGCTTGTTATTTGTAAAATTTTATTCCAAATCTCCTTATAGGGTTGACTGAATTCTTATCTCCTATTGTAAATTTAACCACTTGATACTGGCAGAATTGTTTTATAATTACATCAAACTCTTGGCTGGGAGTCTATCATTTGAAACTGGAAAATAAGAATTAAAAAGTATCAGTCAATATTAAAAGACACCAACTAACAAAAAACAAGAAAAACCAAAATAAAAATAAAAATAAAAAAGGGGGGCCTGAGAAGGTGCACAGGAAGGAGAGCTGAGTCTGCCAGGAAGATCTGATTTCCTGACCAGTGTGTCCTGTGTGTTTCAGGGAGAGTTTTTTGGGTGTTGTTGGGTGAGACAAAGGTATTGGGTGAGGAAGGAGTGCTGTAGGTGAGGATCTGCTTAGTTCCCTTTGTTCTTAGTTGGTTGTGAGTGCAGAGAGAAAAGAGAGGCATAGCAGGTGCTCTGCTACTAAGCTGGGGATAAGAATGGGGAATTGGGTTGGAGGGTAAGAAGGAGAGTGAAAGTCGTTCATCTGATTACCTGTCTAGCCCTTCCAGTGGATTTACAAGGAGAGAGACTGCTTTGGGTGTTTGCAGGTGAGACAAAGGGATGGAGTGGGAAAGAAAGGCTGTAGGAGAAGATGTGCTTAGTTTCCTGATACCCTGCTGGTTTCCTGACATTCCTTTTTATGTATAAGATATTTATAAAAATCAGAGACTCATGCAGTCATTGTTACCATGGTTCAAATATTATGAAAATATTACTGTTTTGAAAACTGCATCTGGCTATGACTTTTATTTTTCATTTTTGTGGTTATAAATTTCTAATGCTGCATCTAATGAAGCTAAAATACACTAGCTTAGGATTTTGTGTAATTACTTAGAAGTATGATTTAATTTGTAAAAAAGGAATTTATTATGTGAATTTTTCTGTGTCTGAGTTTGGATTTGTAGTTCCCCCGGAAGTCAGTAAAAGGTGTCAGATCCTCATGGAGTTTCAGTTATAGGTCATTGTAAACCATTCATGAACTCTCATCCTGAAAGAGCCCTTTCTTTCAAAACAGTCCTTAGAAGGCATGGGTTGTATAGGATCTAATATACTTATTTCCTACAGGGGTAGGAAACATATAAGTGAAATTTATCTAAATAAGAACAGAAATGCTGGGACTCTGTGTTGGTTAAATTCCATATTTTGCAAATGCTATTCCTACATTAAAATCACCCAAGAAACTTCTAAATTTATTCCATTATTCATCTGAAAGGATTCTGATTCAATATACTTATGTAGGGACTTCTAATAATTCCCAGTTTCTAAATATATTACCAGTAAGAATGAAAATTGATTGCCTGTTATTGAGTACTTACTATATAATAGGCCCTGTTTTAGGTGCTTTACATATACTATTAAGATTTAATTCATTGTGGGCCAGGTGATGGTGGCACATGCCTTTAATCCCAGCACTTGTGTAACCCGAGGGCCTGCTTGTTGGGGTTTCTGTCCTGCCCAGTTCCCGCAGCCGTTTAGCCCCAAAGAAAATCACACAGAGAGTCTGCATTAGGTTATAAACTGATTGGTCCATTAGTTCAGGCTAAGTATTAGTTCTTATAAGTTATATTAACCCATTATTCTTATCTATGTTAGCCACATGGCTCAGTACCTTTTCAGTGGGGCAGGTCACATCCTGCTTCTTCGGAGGTCTGGGCAGGTCTAGGAAAGGACTTCCTTCTTCCCAGAATACTCCTGTTCTTGTGGCCCCACCTTTACTTCCTGTCTGGTTTTCCTGCCTATTCTTCCTGCCTGGATAATGGCCAATCAGTTTATAACCTAATGCAGACTCTCTGTATGATTTTCTTTGGGGCTGCGGGAACTGGGCAGGACAGAAATGAAACCCCAACAAGCAGGCCCTCGTGTTACCGAATGGCGATGGGGCCTGCTCATTGGGGTTTATGTCCTGCCCCATCCCCCAGCCATATAGTCCTAGAGAAAAATCAAACAGAGGTCTCCAAAGATTATAAACTGATTGGCCCATTAGCTCAGGTTAAGTATTAGTTCTTATAAGTTATATTAACCCATTATTCTTATCTATGTTAGCCACATGGCTCAGTACCTTTCTCAGCGGGGCAGGTCACATCCTGCTTCTTCGGTGGTCTAGGCAGGAGTGCCAAGGGAGCTTCCTGCTTCCCAGAATTCTCCTGTTCTCACCTCTACTTCCTGTCTGGTTTTCCTGCCTATACTCCCTGCCTGGCCAATCAGCATTTATTTAAAACATGATTGACAGAATACAGACAATTCTCCCGTACCACTTCCCCCTCTTTTTATTTAAACAAAGGAAAATATCCATAGTCCATTATTTGGGAATGTGGGCATAGTATTCCAGGCTACTTCTGGCTGGTTGGGGGTGCTGATAATCTTATGGGGACCTAAAGAAAATTTAGAGTTATGATTAAGTCCTGACTGGAGTATCCTGTGAGTCTTCATCATCTCAGGCAGCATCTTGAATCTGTTCTAGATGTAGAACTCAGACATCCGGGCCATCTGTTCCTACCGGAGATTTCTCAGGTGGTCTTCCTTGATCAAAGCTGATTTTTCTTAACTCAGAATGAATCCACAACCTCTCATTTTCTGTGGGAACAAAAGCAAAATCTCTTCTCCAAAGTAACATATCTTTTGACTTCAATTTTGAAGTCAAGGTATTTTCAGAATACCTTCCTTGTGTTAATTCAGCAGCATTTATAAGCAAATATCTTTTAGCAGCTGTTGTTCCTTCCTCAACATTCAAACAATTCAAAGAGAGCATAATAGCATACAGTATCAAGATTCTCTGTGTATTTTCCATCTTTATGTGGCTTTATTTTAATCTCTATTTCTTTTATTTTTACTTTTAACTTTTGGCTTTTTGAGACAGGTTCTCTGTGTATCTTTGTCCTGGAACTCCCTCTGTAGACCAGGCTGTCCTTGAACTCACAGAGATCAGCCTGTCTCTGTCTCCCCAGTGCTGGGATTAAAGGTGTGTGCTAGCACACCTTGAACTCACAGAGATCTATCTGTCTCTGCCTCCAGGCATTGGGATTAAAGGTGTGTACCACCACACCCAAATACTCTCTCTTTTTTATTTTTACTTTAAGAACTTTAACCTTTAGCCTGCATATATTTTTAACACATAGTAAACCATTTAGAGGTTTTTTTCCCTTTGAATCTCTCTTTACTGTATATCTCTCTTTTTCTGACCACATGGGTCTTTAATTTGCTTAGGAATATGGAGAAGATTAAAGCCGTGGCTTTGACAGCTAGATCCAGCCCATTCCTTAGCTTTCTGCAATTCCAGCCTCATGGCAGAGGTACCGGCTGTAGCCATATTTATCGCCACAGCTCTATGGAGTTTTAAGGTCCCTGCCAGCAAACAAGCTGCAGCATTCTGCTCACAGACCACATTCAAATGTTCCCTGGCCAGACTGCCTGCCTGAAAGAGTCAGAGTTTGCCCTGGCAGGATGGCCCAGAAAGCCGGCATTTTAAAACAGCGCAGCTTTTTTCCTGCTACAGTTGAAAACCGAAAAGCATGCGGTCGGCTTTTCATCAACACCATTTAAGTGTTTCTTGGCAGGCCCTCTTAAAAGAGCTGCAAGGCTTTGCAGCTAAAACTGAGTGAGGAAGCCTCTCTTAGATGAGAACGCTTGCTTGCCTCTAGCAAGCAGAGCAGACCCGAGAAATTGCTGCTACCAAGAAAACATGCTTTACTCTATTCTTTCCCAAGCTTTCTCAGGCTTTCTGTGGATGCAGTTATCCACGTGGGCACCATTCTGTAACATGAGGGCTGGCTTGTCAGGGTTTCTGTCTCACCGGTCCCCTAGAGAAAATCACACAGAGAGTCTACATTAGGTTATAAACTGATTGGCCCATTAGCTCAGGCTTCTTATTAGTTCTTGTAGCTTATATTAACCCATTATCCCTATCTATGTTAGCCACATGGCTCAGTACCTTTCTCACCTGGGCAGGTCACATCCTGCTTCTTTGGTGGTCCAGGCAGGAGTCTCAAGAGAGTTTCCTGCTTCCACGAATTCTCCTATTCTCCTTGCTCTGCCTCTACTTCCTGTTTGGTTGTCCCATCTATGCATCCTGGCTAATGGCCAATCAGCATTTATTTAAATCATGATTGACAGAATACAGACAGTTCTTCCGCACCACACTTGGGAGGCAGAGACAGGTGGATCTCTGTGAATTTGAGGCCAGCCTGGTCTACAGAGCAAGTGCCAGGACAGGCTCCAAAGCTACACAGAGAAACCCTGTCTCAAAAAAGCAAAAAAAAAAAAAATAAATAAAAAAATCAAAAAAATAACAAAACCCAAAAATCCCCAACCCCCTAAAATAAACAAACAAAACTAAACAAAACAAAAAAGGAATATTGTGCACAACAGGTAAGGAAGTGTAATTTATTAGCATTAATCACAAAGGTAAAAATGGACCAAAAAAAAGTGATCTGTATATGCTGGCAACAGTTTTTCTTACATAGAGATACTGAGAATAAGGTTAATATTGATCATTGTATGGTGTAGGAGGTCCTTCTATGTGTTGCTTTCATTGGTTATAGGCTTTGGGCCTATAGCAGAGCTGTAGGGTAACAGAAATAGGCAGGGAAAACTAAAGAGAATGCTGGGAGGAAGAAGGCAGAGTCAGGGAGAGACGCCATACAGCTGCCAGAGACAGATGCTGGTCAGAACTTTAGCCGGTAAGCTACAGCCACATGGCGATACACAGATTAATAGAAATGGGTTAAATTAATATAAGAGTTAGCTAATAAGAAGCTAGAGCTGGGCTGGAGAGATGGCTCAGTGGCTAAGAGCAGTGCCTGCTCTCCAAAGGTCCTGAGTTCAATTCCTGGCAACCACATGGTGGCTCACAGCCATCTGTAATGAGGTCTGGTGCCCTCTTCTGGCCTGGAGACATACACACAGACAAATACTGCATATATAATAAATAAATAAATAAATAAATAAATAAATAAATAAATAAATAAATAAATAAAAAGAAGCTAGAGCTAATGGGGCAAGCAGTGATTTAATTAATATGGTTCCCTGTGATTCTTTTGGTTCTGGGCGGCCGGGATGAACAAACGGCCTCCTTGCAACAGTGTAATAAAAAGATTAGTGATTTCATGCTTAGCTTTTTCAAGGTGAATAAAAAGACTCCCTCCACAAAATGTTGGAAGAGAGCGTGGAATAATATCCATACAGAATTTACTTTTCAAATCTCACTTACTCCTGGGTTAGTATAATTAATTGCTCCATAATTGGTCTGGAATCCAAGTTCAACATTTTCTGTCCATCAGTACCAACTTACAATTAAATATGACATCCAAACGCCTATACTGTCTAGGTCTACATTTCACAAAACCTTTCTAGGTGAAGCTGTGGAAAGAGTATTTATTCCATCACTCTTAGTCTTAGGTAATCCTTCAGTATACACAATCCTCTTCAAATGCTTTCCAGACACATGTGGCATTTTACAACTCATTTCATACTTGTCATGAATAAATAATCACAAATTAAAAAATTATAATTTTTTATTTTGATATTTTTGTATTTATATTGATGTTTTGAATCAATCATCCCAGAAAGCATAAAATGTACATACCTAGTAGTGCCTAGCAGAGACACAACCAATAACAATTCATAAATGTTATTTGTTAATGATGAGATATACAACTGGAGATAGTATTTCATATAGCATAAAATTAGGATTATAAAAAAAATCCATAAACGTATCACAATACCTTTGTGGTTCTGATAAAAGACAATTTATGGATAGAGAAGAATTAGTAGATTTTTAATCAGTCAGATACTCGAGTCTAATGACATCATGCTGTCATCTGACAAAAAGGAGGTCAACCTAAACTAGGGGTTTAGTAACTGGCCATTTTCTAGCTTGTATTCCTGAAATGAAGGCTATTTCTGATTTGCAATTGCATACTTATGCAGTTTATGCATGCTATGCCCAATCAGAGCCTTCTCCTTTCCCTCTACTCCCTCCATTAACCACCTCCATTTAGAAACATATCAAAGAAATTAAGCATTTAAATCCTGGCCCAGGTAGAAATGACCTTTTTAAAAAGTTTCTAAGAATCAGAGCAAGAGGTGGAGGAAGAGAACTAACAGATGTAATGAATCAAATGGACTTAATAGACATCTATAGAACATTCCACCCAAACAGGAAAGAATATACCTTCTTCTCAGCATCTCATGGAACCTTCTCGAAAATTGATCACATACTCGGTAACAAAGCAAACATCCACAGATACAAACAAATTGGAGTAACCACCTGTGTCTTATCGGATCATCAT
>PVIU01034292.1:0-11482 GCA_004026605.1 Ondatra zibethicus | reverse complement strand
TTAGTATACAATGATTTTTAATGCAGGAAACTCAAGTAGATATACAAACAGTTTTCTTTGTTTTTTTACTATTTCAATTGACCCATGAAAATTTTACATATTTATAGGACACTGTTATTTCATGATACGTGTGTATAATGCATAACGATCAAATCAGAGTAATTAGCACTACCAGCATCTTAAACATTTATCATTTCTTACAAATTATTTTTAAAGCAAGATTTAGTTAAGCTACAACCTTAATATTCAAAAGCTAATTACATTTGTATAAGCCAGCAACAAACATAAAATGCAATTTTAAAGGCCATGTATATAATAAAATATATATCTTAAATTTTATTGAAAATAATATAGTACAATAGAGTTCACAGAAATGTGGATAAACCAGACAGACTATGTAAAGATCACAGTTGGGGCTGAGACCACTACCCTATTCTTTATATATTTGTATGCCTGAAAATTTTAAAGATAAAAATACTTTTAAGATACTTTCCACCAGGCAACTGGATGGTGGTGGCACACATCTTTAATCCCTCAGGAGGGAAAGACAGGCGAATCTCTTTGGGTTCAAGGCCAGCCTGGTCTACAGAGAGAGTTACAGGACAACCTGGGCTACACAGAGAAACTCTGTCCAAAAAAAAGAATCTCCTACTACAAATAGATGAGTTAATTTTTTATGCCCTGGAGTGAGAAGAATCTTCTTATTTACCAACCTATAACAAAAATGTGCAAATCTGAAAGAAACAAAAAACCCAGAAAACTTACCATAAATGCCAAAACATCAGGTCAAAGCGGGAAGGAAGAATCTGAACTTACCTCAGGCGAGGGGCAGGTCTAGCAGAAGAGCTCCCAGCAGCTAAGCGGACACTAATCCAGTCTGAGCATAAAAACAAACATAGGCTGTTGACAGGAATGCAACTGTCCAGTTGTACCTAGGATAAAAGAGATGACTGTGCCTGCTCTGAAGATCCAAACCTCTGGGGAAAGCCGGATCCTGACATGATCTGTGAAGAAGATGCGTCAGTTACTTCCACAGTTCTAACAAAAGTAGGTGACGAAAATAACTGGCAGAGGTCTTTGGCTCATGGTTTCAATGGGATCTCAGGCCAACATAGAGAGGAAGGCCTGGCGGAGTTCCCTGCAGGAAGAAGGATGGTGAAGTGGAGTTGCTTCACGGTGATAAGCAGGAAATGGGGGTGAACAAACCCGAGAAGACCCATGGCCTCACACCCAAAAGGTTCCAGAACCTCCCCAAACAGAACCAACACTGTCAGGCAGCAGACATTCAAACCACACACGCGCCTGGGGAAGTCCCATAGGGGACTCCGGGAAATGAGTAGTTTCCTAGGGCATGGTGAGAATGCAAGACTATGGAAACAAATTCAGACATATTTAGCAAGAACTTAATGATTATCTGTGATTTGGCAGTGCAAATTGTATGGCTGGGAGTTACTCATTGTAGCACTGTTGCTCCATATAACAAGGTCAAAAAAGCAACCCAAATACACAAGACTCAGGACGGGGTAAACCACAACAGGACTGCACAGCACAATAAAATTAGCCTGTACAAAGCATTACACTTTAAGAATGAATGGGCCTAAATATTGTCACATAGCTATCTCCAGAGAGGTATTTAAACAACAAGAAAAGCAACCTATAAACATGGTTTACTGTATTAATCTCCAAAGCTTTACCACTTTTTATGAACTGTAGCATCGATGTGCAAAAGAGAAGTTAAAATGAGATTTATACAGGTTCCAGTATTGAAATTAACAACAAATTTAAATTTTATCCCTTAAAAGATAAGTGAGATAAGAGGACGGAAAGACAGAAATAGAGGCTGAGCTGCAGCTTCGACGTCACAACCTTGGAAATTAAACCAAAGAGGATAATGAGTGTTAAAAAGAATTAGAGATAGCTTTATCTGTCTGCTATATGTCTCCTCACCAGCAGGAGGCAGCACTTAGAACTGGACTGGCCTGAAAATACAGACTCCAGCATCAACTACCAGAGCAGAGCAAGCCCTATAGGACACTACAATCCCTATCAGGTGAGACACAGTCTATGGCTGGGTCGTCTTACAGTAGGAATGCATGCATTATGAAATTTAAATCATGTCATGGCAATGAAGAGCTAGCACAAGATAGAACGGAACAATTACTTGACAGTACTCTAAGTTAGACAATAACATCAATGACTTTGCAGCCTGTAAGTCCAGATTTTAAAACTGCTTCCTGGGGAAAGATGACTCTGTGATTAAGAGCAATTGTTGTTCTTACAGAGGACCCCAGCTCACTGCCCAGCACACCACGTAGTGACTCACAGCCATCTGTAACTCCAGTTCTAGAGGATCCAATGCCCTCTCTGGTTCCATGGGCACTAGGCACACAAGTAGTGGGCAGGCAAACGTTCATGCACATAAAATAAAATGAATATTCATTTTTAATTGCTTTGTTTGCTGAGGTAAAATGTTAGGGTGGGTTACATTTTTTCCAGAGAACGTACCTAAATTTTCATGAGTCCCTTCAAGAAAAAAAAATCTATATTTCAAAGATTTCTTCTCTACTGCTGATCTTGCAGAAGAAAATGCACTATTACATGTGAAAATTGTCAACATTTTTGGTAGCTCAGTGGAAAAACAACATTCTAGGCATGGTAGCACTAGACTTGTACATAACTGGTTTTTACCATTTAAACATGTGGTTGCACAAGACAAACCAGTGTGCAGCCCAGGGGCTGTCCTGGCCTTTGCATCAGCCAGAGGTCTGTGCATGCTGCTTTGGAATATGGATAAATTTCTTATTTTAGAAAATAGAAATCTAGTGTCTAGCTTTCCTCATACTTAAGATGAAAAGGTTTTGTGTTTTTTTTTCTTTTTTTCAAAAACTACCATCTATTTTGTGAGTTTTACTTTGTTATCTTTTATTTAGCAAATTATAAACTTATGTACATTTGTACAATTTATATGTAGAGTGTGGCAAAATTGTTCAGATTCCTATATTTTAAATGGGAAATTGTGCCTCTCTATATGGTTAATTGTTTATCATCTGGCAGTTTTTAAAACTATACAAACTATTAAATAAAATCAAGGAAGTTATAAGATATAAAATCACAAAAATTTTACATTGCTATATTCAAATAGCAAGTTATTAGAACTCAGAAATCCCAAATAGATATAAGAAGACAAAATAAAAACACAATCAGGAATGAAAACTTTCTCATGGATAACAGGAAACTGGTGAAAGAGATGGAAGCACTGATGAGAGAGATGAATTTCTAGTGCCCACATAACTCAAAGCGACCTACAGACTCAGTGCAAACCCTATCAGAATACCAAGATCAGTTCACACGACTAAAAACCACACACACATGCAAATACCCCTGAATAGTCAAAGCCATTAAATGACTTTTTCTTGAGATAGAAAGAAAGGAAAAGAGGAGCATTACACCACCTGATTCCATAGAGATCAAACAGCATGCTATTATCACAGAGACACATAAACCAAGGGAGCCAAACAGGGAGCTTAAGGTAAACCCAAACATCCATAGCCAGTGGTTTAAAAAAGGCATTAGCACGAAGTGGAGAAAGAACAGTCTTTTCCAATACACAATTGAATATCTAAGTGTAGAAGAATGAAGCTAAGCCAATACTTCTCGTCAGTTACAAAATTAACCTACCAAAGGCCTAAGTGTAATCTGAATCTATGAAACAGCTTGAAGAAAACTCAGGGAGAGGACCTCGGTGTGGTGGAATGGACAGAGACTTTTTGGAAACACAGGAAACCAAGGCAGAAATAATCAAATGGAATCACACTAAACCAAAATGCATTTGAAGATCAAGGAAACAATGCACAAAGTAGATAAACAACCTATAGAATGAAAGAGAATATTTGCCAGCTATAAATTTGACAAAGGTTAATTTCAAAATTTATACAACGCTCCAAAGGTACAAAGCAAAAACTACAGCAAGTAAATAAACTGAAATCATCCTGATAAGAAAACAATAAATCCAAACAAGTGAACACTTCCTTTAATTACTTTAACATTTTATGTGTGTGTCTGTGTGTGTCTGTCTGTGTGTCTCTGTGTGTTTTTGTGTGTGTCTATGTGTATGTGTGTCTGTATATGTATGTGTGTCTGTGTGTGTCTGTATGTATGTCTGTGTGTATGTCTGTGTCTGTGTCTATATGTATGTGTCTGTATGTATATGTCTGTGTGTGTATCTGTGTGTCTGTGTGTGTGTGTATCTGTGTGTGTGTCTATGTGTCTCTGTGTGTTTGTGTGTGTCTATGTGTATGTGTGTGTGTCTGTGTGTGTGTCTATGTCTGTCTTTGTGTGTGTGTGTGTCTGTGTGTGTTATGTGCCACTGTGTACTCATGTGTGGAAGTCAGAGGACATGCTTGAGTCAGTTCTTTGTGCCATGTGCAGTCTAAACTGAGGTCATCAGGCTTGGCAACACGTGCCCTTACCCACCATGGAACCTTGCCAGCCCAAGGAGACATTTCTCAAGAGAAGTCATACAAATGACCAAGCAGTGTTTGAAATGAATACTTGGTATCACCAACCACGAGGGAAATGCAAATCAAACCTTAATGAGACATTACCTCACAGCTGTTAGAAGGGCTGTTTTCAAAAAGACAAAAGCTGACAAGAGGTAGCTAGCATGTAGAGGGCCCCCACATTCATAGCATTAGTGGAAATATAGTTTGATATAGGTATTAGGGATAATCATATGGGGAGATCCTTAAAACGTCAAACATAGAACTGCTTTATGACCCAGCAATGATGTACATATACAAAAAAAAAGAATCTAGAATGGTTTCTCCATGACGAAATGATAATATTTGGGGAGATAAATGTGTTGAACCTGATCTAAACAGAACCCAAAATATACATGTATCAAACCATTGTATAACTTGTTAATAGTAAAAATATATGCTTTTATATGCCACTTAAGTCACTTTTTAATATTGTTAAAATGATTAAAATTAAAATAAAGCATAAGCAAGGATCATTCAAACTAAAGAACAGAGAGAGGAAGGAAAGGGAGGGGAGAGTGAAAGCCGGCACCCCAGGAAAAGGCAGTGCTGGGAAGTGGAGCATCTGGATTTCACTGCCCCCTCCCTATGCCCACCCTATTTGGTACCTTTTCTCTACAGTCCCTCAGCTTGGCTGGATCCTTTAAGATGAAGAGTAAAGAAAGCACTTAGTGCATGCTCTGGGTTAGGGCTTGTTTCCCAGGAGTGTCTCTCAAGGGTCTTTCTGTTTTGTTTGTTCCCCAGAGTCCTCAACAAACTTCCTACCTCTTTAGCTCTTTTCAGGCCAGGAATCCCTAATGAAGCAAGCCCAAGGACACCTTCCCAGAATAATGTATTTAAATGCATAAAATATAAATGTATAGGGTTTAAAAGAAGCCAGCTGCCCTGGAATACAGTTCTATCCCAGGCCTCCCTGAGACAGCTGTCTCTACTCCTGGCAAGACAATGAAAATCAAGAAAGGTGACCACTGACCAGGATACAGAGATTCAGATGCCTCTCCCGGATAGAGGAATAAATGAACTCAAAAAACTTGATTTGAAAGTGAAGTGGCTGATTGTCTATTTCCCGATAAAGTGCTGTAATCAAAAATACTCAGTGTTGTACTTCAACAGAGTGTTTCATTTATCAAATGTTTCCAGAACATCCAATCCGTTCCTTAATTTCTGTTTACTCTTCATCATCCCCCCCATGCACCCCTGCTTTATTCCAGTCTTGGATCTAAGTCTTAGATGTTGACAAAGGATTTGACTTATCCTGCCTCACTGCACAAGATTCCACTACCTCCCTATTAATGAAGCAAACAGTACTAGAAAGGGATCTAATGTAGTCATTCTCTGTGTGAACAGTAACTGACATTGGGAGCTCTGTAGATTGCTTGATTGCATGCCTAATCACTCATGATAATTCATCTGCTGGGCTTGATGTGGGGGAACACTTTTGGGCGTGCCCAATCTGACACCCGTCACAACTTAACTGTCTTGTAGAAAGTACCCAACATACAACTATGTGCTCACACGCAATGGGGTCTGTCAGCATCTCCCCATTTGGAGGAAAAGGGTTTAAAACAGCTCCAGACACCAAGACAGAAATACCCGAATGTCTATTTTCTCTTCTTAGTTAACACACACACACACACACACACACACACACAAAAGAAAAACAAAAACATGCTTTTCCCCCCAAAGAACTTGATCAAGTACTTATACCATATAGTAGGTTTCAGACAAAATTAGAGTGTTCCTTGTGCCACAAATATCAAATATAGATATAAAACCTTATCTTTTCCAAAAGAAGATTCAAATTCCACCCCCTTTTCCTGGTACCCTCTCTCCCTTTATATCTCAGGATAGAAAGAGGAATCAAAATTAAAAACTATTGGATCCTTTCTTTGGACTGCTAACACAATAAGCCTGCGCTGTAAACTGAATCGCCAGCGTCTGCTGCTCTCTTTTCTGTATTACTTCATGGATATTAGAAGCCTGAGGGATACTGGAATATGAATAAAGAATTTTTTTAAATCAACTGGGTTTTTTTTTTCTTGGTTCTGTTTCTAAAAATAATGCAGTTTGCAAAAACAGAAGGTTTGGTTTATACCACAAACAAAATTGTTACATTCTGAATGGGTTGTAAGTACCTGATTCTTTGCCTTTTTACTCATCCCTGAAAAAAAAATCTGCAAATCCATTTGCTAACCAGCTGTACCTCTGTGCGAAATAGATAACAACCTGTGCGAGCCAGGGTTTGCTGTGACTCGGTGCTGATAGGCCTGAATCTCACAGCTTTTTTTAAATGCTAATGACAAGAAACATTTCCGAAGCCAAAACGCTCTTGTAGATCTGTCTCCCTCTATTATGACTGATATTTGCTTGTAAGTACATAGAACACTTGTTCCCTGTCCCTTATCTGCGGCGTTGCAGCACGCTGACCTACATACCGTTCAGCACAATGCCATGCACAAACATCTTCTATATAATTTTTCATTTTCGACTTAAAAACAGTAGAGGCAAAATAGGATTGCTGCAACTCTAACAAAGAGATGGCATTATTTCCAAATAAAAATGTGCATTTTTCCAAAGAATTTATTTGTCTAGCAGCATGAAGTTCATACACAGCATTGCTGGGGAAAGGGGTGTTGAATTGCGATTAGAACGGAGACTTCAGGAGAAAAACAAAACCTATATTTTCCACTACCCAAAAATAAGTAAATTAACTTATTTCTCACTACAATTAAAAGTTCCATTTTTCTGAACCATGTTTTTACAGTGTCACAAACTGTGACAGATATAAAGATGTTGAATACTTACAATAGCAAAGGGGTGAGGTGAGAAAGACTCTCCCTGTGGGGAGGGAAGACGGCCATCCACTTACACACACACACACACACACACACACACACACACCCGCCGCTTTCAGAACACTCCAAGCCACACTATATATATTTTTAATTTCTTGCTACTATGCCTGACACTTGGCCACTGATAGGATATTGGGGTTTCCAGCAGAGCTATTCATAGCTGCAGACCTTCAGCTCTTGGTTATCTGGTGACCTAGCCTTCTTAATGGCCAGCAAGACCTTTACAATTGCAAATACCGTCAAGCCACTTGAAAAGGAAGGCTGAATTTCTGGCGGGGGCATAAGGAGACCAGTGGAGGCACCAGCGAGGGCAAAGGGCCAGCAGGGTGACGGGCCAGACTGAACACCTCTCTCTGACTCAGAGCACAGCTAGAAGGTTTCAGTGCAGCACCTTCTTCCGCCCTGCAAGCCAAGGGTGGCTTAGCATGCACTTCAGTTGAATTTTTAATGGTCTGCTGTCTGTGTTTCAGGTCTGATGTGACAAAAACAACAGGAAAATCCCTAACTATGAAAAAAGTGCCTTGGATTGTGGCCAAAATGACTTCGTTCCTTGCACTTTAAGGAATTTATTTTGTTGCCTAATTATTTTGAGGAGTCCTGGGTAAGAAAGCTGCCAAAGATACTTGGTCTTCACTGTCAGAGATTGCCAGTAAGGATGAATTCTACTTCTGGAACCTTATTTCATGGCTCTCTAGAAGCGACTTCTTACAAAGTATCACAACCATTTAAGTCTGACCAACTAAAAGTCTCTTTCCCAAAACCCAGACCAAAGATAAAATAAAATTTCAGACAGACATTCTTGTAGTTTTGCAGTTATTCTTTTTAATTATTTGCACCAGTCAAATTTACCCATCAGCTGCCAGATTGCCACTCATTTGTGAGCAGCATTAGCCTAGCATTTCATGATTTCTGTGGGACACAATGGAGCATTGTACTAAAACTCAAGAGTTAGCATTAGCTCCACTGTGGACTAGTTCTGTGACTTCTGGCAAGTCTCCTGACCTTCTTGTCTGAGGTCTGGAGTAGTTGAGCAACAAAAGCTTCCCGGATGCAAAGGTCTACAATGGCTGCCTGTCCTTTTCTTTGGGGACCACTTACTCATCGTTGTTGGTGAGGTGCTTGTGTGAGAAGATGTCCTTTGAATTTGGTATTTTGTCAGCATTCTCACACACGGGCTTAAGTGATGGCCAGCCTCCCTGCACACACGCATTGCTTTCTGCTCCCACTTGAACTCTGTACGCCTCACTTATTAATGATCTATGCTAATGCAATTTCCAGAAAGCATGTTATTATTAGCTTTTCTGGAGTTTCAATCCAGCAAAATAACATACAAATACTTGATAAACTACTCTGAATAGATTTAGGAACTTAGCCACGGTGGTTCTCATTTACCTGAGAAGCCTAAATCCATTCAAAGTTAACTTCTGATTTTCTTATATTTATGTCATTCAGAAGCACATTCCTGGTCCATGAGAAATCTTCCCAAAACCCAAGTGAACTATTAATTCTTTTTGGGTCAAAGCATAGACTGTTCATGTGCATGGTAACCACAATTTGCCAGTCACTCTAAACTCATTTCAAACTAGGCCCTGTCTTTTCTTTACCTTTATTCTCTGTGGTTTTGTAGAGCAATTCTCTGCATCTTTCTTTGTTTTATCTTAAATGCAAGGGAAACATAGGTGATTTTATGAAGCCACAGTTCCTAGTAAATAGCACCAAATTAGCACTATAATTTTCATAGATTAAGCAATCTTTACTTTGTTTTTTAAAATTTGGATTAAAAACATGAGTCAAACATTCTAAGTCCCTTCCTGGAATTTTTATTTATAAAATGTACCCAAACAAGATTCTACCTCCTTCTCATCACGGTTGCTTTTCACTAAACAGCTTGCTGCTGAATTCAGTTGGAGACCCTGCTAGACACCATAAGTAAAGCCATTTTTATAGTTATTATTGCTGCCTGGGAAAGCCGAGAAGATGACAGTAAGATGGATTCACCCACACAGAACACACAGATTATGAACACAAGCTTGGGCTGGAACTTCGAGGACTTGTGGGAAAGGGTGAATCGTGAGTGCTGCGCTCTGGCCTCGGGCTTCCGCAGACCTGCTAACCACACACATCCTAACACTGCGATGGAGTCCAGTAATTAAAGACAACCCCTAAGTACAAACTGGTACTTTGTTAGAGGATGATTGGTTAAAGAGATTCAAAGGCAGTCCACAAGTTGTAAAGAAAACAGACAACTGATTTTTATCTGGTCTTAACCAAATTCACTTACTTATTCATTTACTTAACATTTCTTGAGTTCTTACCATGTACCAAAAAGCACATTTTTACTAATCAATAAAATTCATGAGAGCAATAAAATGCTCAAGAAAGAAATCACACAGGTTTCAAAATTACTTCCATCAGGTTTGCAGACTGGGTGAAATGGGTAAAATATTAATAACATATTCCAGGTCTAATTTATAAAACCAAAGAAAAATTAAAAAGAAGTTCCTTCAGTGTCTCTTCATACACACTCTGGAAAACAGGAATTCTTCTCTCATCCTCTTATAAGAAGCAGAACACGCAGCCTATTGCAATTCCATTTGAACCCCAACTGCTCCAGTAAGGGTCACTATCTGACCCCAGCTTGACACTGAAGGAGTGGACCGAGGACTCCGAAGGCCCGTCTGGGTCAGGTGTTTAACAGGTGCATTGTCAAAGTGTCTGTAAAGGTGAGGTGCTCTGATCCAAGGCTCCTACGCAGGTAATCTCGGGGTCCCTGCCACCCACAGCTGTACTCGGGAAGTTTCATGCTGGGACCCATTCATCAGTAACTGGACTGACCATTGCATTTGCTTGAATACCATTATCCTCTATTGCTGCCCTGAAATAAGTCATGATAGCTCTTTACACCTTCAAACAGACCCTGCTTAGGGGTGACTAGTGACACCAGCCCCTCAAACACAATGCAATCCATGTCAGAACAAATCTGAGCACTGAGCCGGCACCAGAAGCATCCAGTGTGATTGTAACTAATCTTTCACTTTTTTTTTTATTTGCAGTGGACAGTCTTTTAAAGGAAACAGGCTAAATAGCTATTCTCTGGTTTATGAATGTAGACTGTAAAACCAGGTGTCTCTCCATTTGCACCTATTAAATTTTCTAAAACTTCCCAGACTGGTTAAACTGCCACTGAGTTCTGCACAAAGCCTGACTCTGCCACAAACTCCATACGAAGAGAAAAAATTTATCTTATTCGGCCATGTCTCTCAGTGCTTGTCTTGTTCTCCAGAAGCACTCAATAAATATGTGCGGAGTGCCTGGAGCATGCAGCTAAAGCACCTGCACGGTCGGCTAATTCTTTACCCAGCGATTCATCATCATGGATCCAAAGAAATCCAGAGAACAGACAAATGTCAGGTTCAGGCAGATTTGGGGGGAGGAGTGCTCAGGTGCTCAGGGAAGAGGGGGCAGCCAACATGCACCTTCCCCTCTAGCAATTTCTCAATCTATCTTCATGTTCTTTCTTAAGACAATTAATAGGCTATTTCTGCAAACCAGATATTCTAAAGTTAGGAGCCAGGCCTCCCCCATCAAAACAAAACAAAAAGTCTATCAATAAAACAGCAAAGGCTATAGTTTCCTGGAGCTGAACTAAGGCTAAGGGCATTTGCTATTCTTCCAGAGGATCTGAGTTTCCAGAACACCATATTATCCCAGTGGAGAGAGACTCCTAACCACCACTGGGAGTCAGACAGTCTTCTGGCATCCATGGACACACACTCATACTCAGCATACTACCACACAGACACACACTGATACACACATACTACCACACAGACACACACTGATACACACACACTACCACACAGACACACACTGATACACACACACTACCACACAGACACACGCTGATACACACATACTACCACACAGACACACGCTGATACACACATACTACCACACAGACACACACTGATACACACACACTACCACACAGACACACACTGATACACACACACTACCACACAGACACACACTGATACACACATACTACCACACAGACACACGCTGATACACACATACTACCACACAGAC
>PVIU01034291.1:0-11482 GCA_004026605.1 Ondatra zibethicus | reverse complement strand
AGGGTCCCCCTTACTACCTAGCATCTCTGGGGCTGTGGATTGTTGCTTGGTAATTCTTTGCTTCAAATCCAGTACCCACTTCTGAGTGAGTACATGCTGATAGACTCCTAGCAATAGTGGAGAGGGTGCCTGAACTGGCCTTCTGCTGTAATCAGATTGGTGACTCCCCTAATTGTCATCATAGAACCTTCATCCAGTAACTGATGGGAGCAGATGCAGAGATCCACAGCCAAAAACACCAGATCGAGCTCAAGGACTCCAGTTGAAGAGAGGGAGGAGGGATTATATGAGCAAGGGGAGGGGTCAAGATCATGACAGGGAAAGCCACTGAGACAGCTGACCTGAGCTCATGGGAGCTCACAGAATCTAGACCAGCAGCTGGGGAGTCTGCATGGGGCTGAACTAGGCTCTCTGCATGTGGGTGGCAGTTGTGCATGCTGGTCTGTCTGTGGGACCCCTGGCAGTGGGACATGGGTTTATCCCTGGTGCATGCGCTGGCCTCTTGGAGCCCATTCTCCATGGTGGGATGCCTTGCTCAGCCTTGGTGAGCTGGGGAGAGGCTTGTTCCTGTCTCAACCTGACTGTCAGGCTTTGTAGATTCCCCACGGGAGGCCTTACTGTTTCTGATAAGTGGATGGAGGGGTGTGTTAGGGGAAAGTGGAAGGCAAAGTAGTGGGTTGGGATGAATTATGGTTGGTATGTAAAATGAATAAAAAAATTTAAGAAAAGGTTATGCAATTACACAGAAACAAGTTCATCTTTAATCTCTGGTAGTTTGATAGGATGTAGGAGATTGCTTCAATTTTTGTGTATCTGTTGAGACTTGCTTTGTGACCGTGCATGTGGTCAATTTTGGAGAATCTTCCATGAGGTGCTGAGAAGAAGAAGAAACTACTCCTTTCTGTTTGAGTCAAATGTTCTGTAGATACCTGTTAGTTCCATTTAGTTCATAATGTCTGTTAGCGCTAGTATTTCTCTGTTTAGTTTTTGTCTGGATGACTCTGTCTGTCGGTCTGTAGTGAGAGTGGGTTACTGAATCACTCTATCAATGTGTGAGGGTCAATGTGTGATTTAAATAGTAATGCCTTTTTTTTAAAAAAAAAGAAATCAAAGCATGGGTACCATTCATTGTTTTGGGGGCCTTGATGCTAATAACTGAGAGATCATCTTGGTGTCTTTTTCCTTTGATGAGTATGAAGTGTCCTTCCCCATCTCTTTTGATTAAGTTTGTTTTGAAGTCTATTATGTTTGATATTAAAATGACTACACCAGTTTGCTTCTCAGGTCCATTTAGTTGGAAAACCTTTTTACAACCCTTTTCTTTGAGGTAATAACAATCTTTGATGTTGATGTGTGTTTCTTGTATGTTGGAGCCAAAGAATGAATCCTGTTTCTTGTCCATTCTGTCAGTCTTTGTCTTTTTATTAGGGAAATGAAACCATTGATATTGAGAGATACCAATGACCAATGATTGTTAATTCCTGTGTTATTTTATTGTTGTTTTGTTGTTTGTAGTTGTTAGAGGTAATGGTGGTGGTGAGGTGTGTGTATGTGTGTGTGTGCTTGCCTTCCTTTGGTGTTGCTGGTGTGAGATGAGATTATTTCCTGTGTTTTCATGGGTGTATTTAACCTCCTTTCATTGGAGTTTTCCTTCTAGCACCTTTTATAGGGTTGGGTTTGTAGATAAATATTGTTTAAATTTGACTTTATCATGGAATATCTTGTTTTTTCCATCTATGGTGACTGAAAGTTTTGCTGGGTATAGTAGACTGGGCTGGCATTCGTGGTCTCTTAGTCTTTAGCACATCTCTCCAGACCCTTCTGGCTCTTAGAGTCTCCATTGAGTAGTTGAGGATAATTCTAATAGGTCTGCCTTTATGTGTTACTTGGTCTTTTTGCCTTACAGCTTTTAATTTTTTAATCTTTCTTTGTTCTATATGTTTAGAGTTTTGATTATTATGGTGTGACGGGACTTTCTTTTCTGGTCCAATCTGTTTGGTGTTCTGTATGTTCTGCATGTATGTATGGTGTTCTGTATGCTTCTTATGAGTTCCTTTGGGTAGGAATATTTCTTCTATGATAGTTGAAACTATTTTCTCAGCCTTTCAGCTGGGATTTGTCTCATTTTTCTAATTCTATTATTTGTAGGCTTGGTCTTGTCATAGTGTTTCAGATTTTTTGGATGTCTTGTGTCAGGAATTTTTTGATTTAATAATTTCTTTATTTCCATTTTCTTTGCATAAATTTTTAATGTATCTATATAATGATATTTTATTTGTGTTTTAATAAATATAGCTTGCCTGAAGATCATAATGTAAGCTAGCCAAACTAGTCTGCTATACAGACTAGGCAGTGGTGGCACACACCTTTAATCTCAGTAGCAATACTAGTTAGCCATAGAGGCCAGGCAGTGATGGCACACACCTTTAATTCCAGCACTAGAGAGGAATATAAAGTGGGATGAGACAGAAATTTATTCTCTTTTTAGTCTGAAGATTTTGTAGTGGTAATTGCTCTCTAGTGGCTTGGCTGCTTTGCTTTTCTGTTCAAATTTTACTCAAAATCTATCTATGGGGTTTTGTTATTCATGTTCCATCTGGCACCCAACTTTTGGGGTATGGATTCATAAAAAATAATCATTTTTCTGTGGCTTTACAGTCACCAGCATGGCCAAAGGTACACGTGACCAAAGTCAGCACCCTTCAGCTAGGTTTTCCTTTATTTTTTCCTTGTGGGCTTTCACTGAACCCCACTATCAAGCTGCATCCAAGCTTGAAATCCAGTAAGGATTTTACTGTTCTACGCAGCAGCAATGAGCCTCCCATCTTTAACATCATCGGTGGCAGATTGATGAGAAAATTGGGAATCTTAAAGGGAGAAATTAGTTAAAAGGGAGAATATTTTTTCCCATGTTAAAAAAATGAAAGATACAATTATGACAAAGTTATATCTCTGTATGATTATGTAATACATGATTTTAAAATGGAACAATTAAATGAATAATAACCAACATAACCAGGACTGATGTATCGTTAGTTATCATTTTGATAATCCTTGTTGTTGTTTTGATAATTCTTGGTTTATCTCTTAAAAAGTTCTTTGGTTTGATTGCCAAGATACAGGGCTTAGAAAAATTTAATGAAGCAGATCATAGAGATATTCAGATCCAGATAGAGGACTTTAATGGAAAACCAACTTCAGCATTGCATTATAAGTTTAGAGAGGAACAGCCTAAGATTTTCAAACAATCAACCTTAATATATCCAGCAACTTATAGGAATGACTGCCAAATGATTGATATCCCCAAGGCTGTGCAAAAGTTAAATGGACTCTCGTGGAAATGCTGAATTTAAGGAGATTCAAGGAGGTAATAGTCTCTTATGGCATGTATTCATCTTTTGTTAAGCAAAGACTAATCTCGTGGTCAGTTTATGAAAGAACTATCCCTGAAGACTGGATAGACTTTGTTAAAGCTGTTTTAGAGCTTGGTCCACAATTACAAAGAAGTGCTTGCTTCAGAGAAAAGGCTGCAACTATTGAACAACTGTAAAGCTAGAGGTAGGGAAATATTCCAAGATCAATTTCTGGGGGAGAAGGAGATTATGCTACTGTAGAAAGGCAAGCTGTATATGATGACCACATCCTGGCTTTAGGCGATGCAGCAGATTTGAATGCTTGGGAAAGAATTGGAGTAATAGGAAAGAAAATTGAATCATTTACTAAAGATATACAGGTCCCAAAGAAAATCTCTGTAGATTTCTTACGAAGATTGACTTAAGCAATAAATAGAATGATACCAAATTCAGAAGCTAGACAAATGATAATGAATCTCTGGCTTTTGAAAATGATAATTCTCAATGTAAAATGATAATTAGGACATTAAAGCCAAGGTCAGTACCCTTGGAGGAATGGATTCGAGATATAATCAATTTTGAATCTCATGGCCATGATGATGCTTGGATAGGAAAGGTGATTTCCAGAGGTTTGAAAAAAAAAACTGAAATTGTGGCTATCAAGGTCACCTTAAAAGGGATTGTAAACATGTTGTTTCTAGAAGAAATTATTTTCTAAGCATAATCCATTCAGAATTTCCCTCCCTTCTGGATTTTGTAGAGGTATGGCAAAGGCAGGCATTGGACTAATGCATGTAGTTCAACAAGAGATATTCAATGTAACCTTTTGCCATGGGGAAACTCCTTGTGGGGCCTCTCACAGGCTCCTATGCCAAATCCAGCTTAGTCTTTTCCTGTCATCATGAGGAAACTCCTTCTCAGAACAATTAAAGAAACCTATTTCTTATTGTAAGAAACCATACTGCTATTGATAATAGAAGATATAGGAGAGAGACCAAAAATTCAGGAGAAACCATAAAGTGAGTATTTTGGCAAATTTCTACAAATGAACAAAGACCAAAATTAAAAATAAGAATAAATACATCATTAAAGGCCTGGTAGAAACAGGTGCAGGTGTAACAATAATTTCACCAGTATCTTGGCATCCAAATTGGCTTTTTAAGGAGGTAAATGTTCAGCATTTAGGGTATGGAACTTTATCGCAGATAAAACAGAGAGTGAGATGGGTTGAATGTATAGGGTCAGAGGACAGAAAGGAAAATTAAAGCCATATGTTGCTAACATAGCAACAAATTTGTGGGGATGTGATTTGTTACAGCAATAGAAAGCTCAGATTAACATTCCCCCAATCTTAGAAACAAACCATAAATTAACATGTGTTTCTGGGAAAAATATTGCAAGGTATTATAAAGAACAGTCACTGACCATTCAACTTGTACAAGAATAGGACACAACAGCTGCTGATTTTCCAAAGGCACCAAAAGCATTACCTTTAAAATGATTGACAGCCAAACATGTAAGAATTGTGTAATGGCCTTTAGCAACAAAGAAACTGCAGGCTAGTACAAGAGCAACTAAGTGTTCAACATATTGAAGAATCAACCAGCCCTTGGCATTCTTCTGTATTTGTCAGTAAAAAAAAAAAAATCTAGAAAATGGAGAATGGCAACAGATGTAAGAGCTGTTAATAAGGTGATTCAGCTAGTGGGCCCTCTACAGTCTGGCATTCATTTGCCTTCCCTATTGCCTAAAGGATGGCCTCTTATGATTATTGGTTTAAAAGATTGTTTCTTTGCTATACCTTTACAAGAAAAAGAGAGAAAATTTACCTTCATGATGCCTACTTATAGTAATTCTTGAGAAGCCTGTTAAGAGATATACATGGAAGGTTTTCCCACAGAAAATGTTAAATAGCCTTCCCCTGAGCAATATATCTGCTGGAAATAATGTATAAGCAATTTCCTGAATCTATAGTATACCATTTCATGGAGAGCATCTTATTAGTTGATTTAAACATAGATACTTTAAAAAGAATGTTAGAAGAAATATAGAAAATTTTGCCTTGTTGGGGATTACAAATTGCTCCTGAAAAATACAAAGAGGAGATTCTATTAATTATTTAGGCTATAAAACGTGTTTACAGAAAATTAAACTTCAAAGGTGCAAATTAGGAGAGATCAATTGCAGACTCTTAATGACTTCCAAAGATAGCAATCCATTGTATTGTCCCCTATTGGGATATAACCTGATGAACTGACTAAAGAAGACCTTAGATGGTAACAAAGACTTAGATAGTCCCAGGAAATTATAGGCTGAAAGTGAGAGAGAATTAATTTGATTGAAGAGAAATTACATGTGGATCATGTAGATCTGAATCTTAACTGCACTCTGGTCATATTACTCTCCAAGCATTCCCTACAGGAATTTTAATGCAGAGGGAAGGTATTATCTTAGAATGGCTCTTTTTGTTACATAAACTGAGCCAATAATAATAATTTAAAAAAATTATGTGGAAAAGGTCTGAGTTAATTCTATAAGAAAAATTGAGACTTTGTCAATTAGCAGGGAATAGAACTGACAGATATTATAACACCTTTTAATAATGATAAAATGGACAAATTATGGGCAGAAAGTGAGCCCTGGAAGAGAGCTGACAATAATTTTTTTAGGAAAGATTAACAACAAATATTCCAAAAGCAAGAGAATTCAACTTATAAAGAGAAGTAGATGGATCCTTCCTCGCGTTGTATTGGAAAGACCAATAACTGGAGCCTGTATATTCTACACTGATGCAAATAAATCTGAAAAGATAGGTTACAAATCAAAAAATTTAAAGAAAGTGGATCAAAACCCTTACGATTCTGTCCAAAAGTAAGAATTATATGCTATTCCCATGTTACTAAGGGATTTTAAAGAACCTCTCAACATAGTTACCTATTTACATTATGCAAAAATAGTTGTTTTACATATTGAAGCCACTGAATTTGTGCCAGATGACACAGAATTGATTTTATTATTTATTCACTTACAAGATACAACCAAGAAAAGGAATTTTCCCATATACATAACACACATCTGATTCCGAATAGGTCTGCCAATTCCTCTATCACAAGGTAATGCAGAAAGTGATCAGTTATTGATTGGAAATGAGCTAAAGGCCTCAGAATTTCATAAAAAACATCATGCCAGTAGCAAAGGTTAAAAAAAAAGACTTTTCTATCACATGTTAACAAGCCAAAGAGATTATAAGGAATTGTCCTTCTTATTCTTTACACAACTAAAGAGCACTACTTGCAGGAGTAACCCAAAAGGTAACTCAAAAGAATGAAATCTGGCAGATGGATGTGCTCCATTTTGCAGAATTTGGAAAATTAAAATATGTACACCACACCATTGATATCTTTTTAGTTTTTCATTGAGCAACTGCTTTGAGTTCAGAAAAGGTTGATTTAGTAATCAACACATTTGCTAGAAGTTACGGCCATCATGGGTATAACTGTAGAAATACAGACAGACAATGCTCCAGCATATGTCTCTAAGAAAATGAAACAGTTTTTTGGTTTTTATAACATAGACCGTATTACAAGTATACTACACAATTCTATAGTCTAGGCAGTTATAGAAAAGTCAAATTGAACACTAAAGGATATGTTAAATAAGCAAAAAGTACGATATATACCCCCAGAAATAGATTGCATAATGTTTTGTTAACTTTGAATTTTCTAATGAGAAAGGACCAACAGCTGTGAGAGACATTGGACAGTAGGAAAACTAAGGAATTAAATCAGCTGGTGTACTTTAAAGATGTACTGACGTCAGAATGGAAACCAGGACATATGCTATGTTGGGGAAGGGGTTTTGCTTTTGTTTCAACAGATTAAGAAAAGCTATGGATAACATTAAAATTTTTAAGGATTCGATGTGAACAAGAGACATGTCTTGATTAGAAGAAATGTTAGTTCATCAAGCAGCAAGGCCATTTAATCTAATCTATAAAACTAACAAATGCTTTTCATTTGATCAGAAATAACTTGCCAAAAGAGAACCTCTCCAAAATTTGGGTTGTGGGAGGGTTTTGTTTTTGACATTTTAGGAAAATAAAGATATTCAGCTAAGGAATCTGAAGACCACTGGACAAATGAGACATCTGAAGAAAAAAGACAAATCATCCAGAAAAAAATGTCTGAGGAAAAGGTGCAAATTGGCCTATTAGTATATCTCATTTCCAAGAGGATAAAATTTCATAAATATTCCCAAGTGTTTGTTTCTGCCATTCTCTACAGACATAATGCCAATGATCTTTATGTAACCACAGTACAGTTAAAGATTAAAGCTGGCTTTGGAGTTGGAGTGTGACTCTCTTCTCTAAATCCAAGCATGCTTATTAATATAAAATCCAAAATCTCTGTCTCATGTTAGAAGAGGCACATGATATGAGACAGAAACAAATATTTAAGGACTATTTTATTGCTACTAATCTCATAATCTTTTGGTTTTACTATGACTCTTTCACAGCTTTTGTTTTCTTTTAAAAAATTAATTAATTGTGGGACCTGAGAAATGCAGGCCCATTTCTCACTATTGTCTGATGGTCAGAGAATTTGAGAGACAAACAGGCATAATTTGCACCTTCTAACTCAGGAGGTGGTTGCCTGGCTCTTTTGAAGTTAAGAAAACTCAGTGCCAACCTGACAGGGGGTCAGAATACTTCAACGTACTTCTGCTCCTTCTACTGTAACTCTGAGATCACCTGGGGAGGGGATGTTTTCTGCCTGTGTGACCAAGTGTACCCGAGTAAACTTGACTTGAGTCATCCTGCAACCTTGGCAACAAAATGCTGATGAAGGAAAGTCTCCTGCTATAATGTTAATGAAGCTTTTGTTACCTTCTACCCCAGTTTACATTTCCTATAAAAGCTGTGGAAAAATAAAGGCAGGTGATTTTCAGGCTCTGAATGATCCCTGAAACTCCCTCCTGATAGTGTCTTGTGGTTTCTGTCTTTATGCCTACACCCCTACACTGGTAAGAGAATATTTTCGGTGAGTCCGGTCCTCAACAATTAATTAATTATTTTTTCCATACCAATCCCAGTTCCTCCTTCCTCCTCTCCTCCAACTCTTCCCATTTCCTGTACCCCCACCTCCTGTCTTCTCCTCAGAGAAGGTAAGGCCTCCCCTGGGAAGTCAACTATGTCTGTCCCATCACCACATTGAGGCAGGACCAAGGTCTCCCCACCCCCCACGCCTAGGCTGAGCATGGAGAATGGGCTCTACGAAGCCAGCTCATGCATTAGAGTTAGCTCCTGGTGCTGCTGCCGGTGGCCCCACACACTGCCCAAGCCACACCATTGTCACCTGTATTAGGACCTCATTTGGTCCTATGCAGGTTCTCCAGCTGTCAGTCAGTAGTCGGTGAGCTCCCACTAGTTTGGGTCAGCTGATTCTGTGGGTTTCCTCATCATGGTCTTGACCCCTTTGTTCATCACTCGTTCCTCTCTTTGCCTGGATTCCTGCCCAATGGTAGTTGTGGATCTATGCATCTGCTTCATCTGTTTCTGGAAGAGGATTCTAGCTTCTCTGGGGTTGTGGACTGTAGGCTGGTCATCCTTTGGTTTATCTCTGATATCGACTTATGAGTGAGTACATGCAATACTTGTCTTTCTGCATCTGCTTTAGATCACTCAGGATGCTTTTTATAATTTTGTCCATTTGCTTGCAAATTTAAAGATGTTTTTGGTTTTTTACTGCTGAGTACACACCATTGTGTAGATGTACCACATTTTCTTTATTCATTCTTCGATCGAAGGGCATCTAGGTTGTTTCCAGGTTCTAGCTATTACAAATAACGCTTGTATGATCATATTTGTGCAAATGTCCTTGTGATGTGATTGGGTTTCTTTGGGGATATCCCCAAAAGTGGTATTGCTAGATACTGAGGTAGACTGATTCCTAATTTTCTGAGAAACCGTCTTACTGATTTCCACAGCAGCTGTACAAGATTGTACTCCCACCAGCAATGGAGGAGTGTTCCCCTTAGTTCCCCTTAATCCACATCCTCTCTAGCAGAGGTTGTCATCAGTGTTTTTGATCTTAGCTGTTCTGGTTGGTGTAAGATGGTATCTCAGAGTTGTCTTGATTTGCATTTCTCTGATGACAATGATGTTGAGCATTTCCTTAAATGTCTGTTGGCCATTTGAGATTCTTCTGTTGAGAATTCTCTGTTTAGATCTGTACAGCATTTTTTAATTGGATTATTTGATATTTTGATGTCTAGTTTCTTGAGTTCTTTGTATATTGTGGAGATAGCCCTTTGTAAGATATTGGGTTGGTTAAGATCTTTTCCCATTCTGTAGGCAGCCATTTTGAATTGTTGACCATGTCCTTTATTTTACAGAAGCTTCTCAGTTTCAGGAGTTTCCATTTATTGATGATTGTTCTCAGTGTCTGTCTACTGGTGATATATTTAGAAAGTGGTCTACTGTACTAATGTGGTCAAGGCTACTTCCCACTCTCCGTTCTATTAGGTTCTGTGTGGTTGGTTTTATGTTGAGGTCTTTGATCCATTTGAACTTGAATTTTGTGCATGGTGATTGATATGGATCTACTTACATTCTTCTACATGTTGACATCCAGTTATGCCAGTATCATTGAAGGCATTTTCTTTTTTTTCCCTTTTTATATTTTTAGCTTCTTTGTCAAAAATCAGATGTTCATAGGTATGTGGTTAATTTCAGTTTCTTCAATTTGATTCCTTTGGTTTACCTGTCTGTTTTTATGACAACACAAGGCTTATTATTATTATTATTATTACTGTAGCTCTATAATAGAGTATAAAGTCAGGGTCTCCAGGTCACTTAGGCTATTACGCTATTTTTTGTTTCTCCATATAAAATTTTAGTATTGTTCTTTTGAGGTCTGTGAGGTATTGAATTGGTATTTTGATGCTATTGCATTCAATCTGTATATTGCTTTTGATAAGGTTGCCATTTTTAGTTTGTTAATGCTACCTATCCATGAGCATGGGAGATCTGTCCATTTTTTGGTATGGTCTTTACTTTTGTTCTTCAAAGACTTAAAGTTCTTGTCATACAGGTCTTTCACTTGTTTGTTTAGAGTTGCCCCAAGATATTTAATGTAGTTTGTGGTTATTTTGAAGGATGATGTTTCTCAGCCCAATTATCATCTGTATATAGGATACAGAATACATATACTTTATATAGAATATATATTTATATATATATTGATTTTTTGAGTTATTCTTGTATCTTGGCACATTACTGAAGGTGTTTGTCAGCTGTAGAAGTTCCCTGGTAGAATTTTCATGGGTCCTTTATGTATACTATCATATCATCAGCAAATAGTGAAAGTTTGACTTATTTCTTTCCAATTTGTATCCCCTTGGTCTTCTTAGGTTGTATTATTGTTCTAGCTAGGACTTTGAATACTGTATTGAATAGACATGGAGAGATGAGCAACCTTGTCTTCTTTCTAATTTTAGTGGAATCATTTTGCATTTCTCTCCATTTAGTTTGACGTTGGCTGTTAGCTTGCAGTATATTGCCTCATTATGTTTAGGAATGTTTCTTGTATCCTTGTTCTCTCCAAGACCTTTATCATGAAGGGGTGTTGAAAATTGTCAAAGGCTTTTTCAGCATCTAATGAGATGATCATGTGATTTTTTTCCTTCAGTTTGTTTATATGGTGGATTTCATTGATGGATTTTCACTTGTTGAACCATCCCTCTATCCCTGGGATAAAGCCTACTTGATCATGGTGGATGATGTTTCTGATGAGTTCTTGGATTTGGTTTGCCAGTATTGAGCATTTTTGTATCAGTTCTGGAGGCTGGAATGGCAAAAGGACAGCTCAGCACTGGAGGGAAGGCGTCCTGACTTATTGGGAAGCCAGGCTACCTGAAGCTGGGGTGCAGGGGGGGGATGGTCTCCCAGCAGGAAATAGCAATCTTACTTTTCTCCTGGAAAGTTGCTACAGCTGAGCTCTGCTCTGTTCTCCTAAGGGAACATCGTAACAGAGCTATGGGCTTGTTCTCCAGCCTAAGATGTTACTTCTTTTGCTAACACTCTGCTAAAGGGGAAGCCCCCTGCAGAAATGTAGCAAGCTCCTGCAGCT
>PVIU01034290.1:0-11487 GCA_004026605.1 Ondatra zibethicus | reverse complement strand
GAACAAAAATCATGGGAAATATATTATCAGAAGGAATGAAAGTAAGCATCAAACATAGTTCTGGTGAAGCTTAGTCTACTTCTTCCATGCGTGATGTGTCGTCATCTCCTTCCAGGGGTGGCATTTCTTCAGTTACAGCAGCAGTGGTATCATCCACAGTAGGATCATCTTCATCAATACCTGTTTTGGGGATGAATTGTTGCATTAACAACAAAACCAGGCAGGCCACCTGAGAGGTAGAGAGGCAGATTCGTCCAAGGCCACCCTCAGCTATATACATACAGCTAATCTGGGGGCTAGTCTGGGCTCAATCTGACTACGTTTAGCTATGTATAAACTATTTAGCTTATTATATAACTACAGCAATAATCTATTTTTGTTTCACATAGCTCAAAATGAACCTATCCTATTCAACATGTTTCTTTTCCTTTTAACTTGTAGTCTGCAGCTTACCTAGACCAAGCTTGATCATCCTGTAGATCCTGTTAGCGTGTGTCTGGGGATCTTCCAGACTGAAGCCAGAAGACAGGAGTGCAGTTTCATAAAGCAAGATGACCAGATCCTTCACAGATTTGTCGTTCTTGTCGGCCTCTGCTTTTTGCCGGAGTGTTTCAATAATGGAGTGATCAGGGTTGATCTCCAGGTGCTTCTTTGCTGCCATGTAACCCATCGTCGAGTTGTCTCTGAGGGCTTGAGCTTTCATGATTCTTTCCATGTTCGCTGTCCACCCATATGTGCTTGTGACAATACAGCACGGGGATGTCACCAATCGGTTTGATACAACCACCTATAATAAAATCAAGCCATGACTAAGGTCTACAAAATCGACAAATATTGGCAAATATAGACATCAGTTATGTAACCCAAACTAAGTAAGAATACCAAGTAGCAGGTTACCCAGTGATACCAACACAGGGAAGCATTCACATACCTTTTCAACCTTTTTCTCCAAAATATCTTTCATAATTTTGCAGAGGTTTTCAAATTTTGTCTTTTTTTCTTCTTGCTTCTTTTTCTCCTCTTCATCTTCTGGAAGCTCCAGTCCTTCTTTGGTAACTGACACCAAGGTCTTGCCTTCAAATTCCTTCAGTTGTTGCACACAATATTCATCAATGGGCTCAATCATATAGATTACTTCTAAGCCATGCTTTCGGAGGCGCTCCACAAAGGCCGAATTAGCAACTTGGTCCTTGGTCTCACCTGAGAAATATTGTAAAGTTACATTTAGAAATAGTTTCAAGCTGGGCGATGATGGTACCTACATTCCTTTAAATCCAAGCACTTAAAAAAGGGTAGCCAGGCGGTTCGTCTTGAAAAACCAAATAAAAAAAAAAAAAAGAAAAAAATAAATGGTTTCATGTACTCAACTTTTCTACCTTGCAACAGGTTTATTTATTAGACTTGACATTCTTGCTTAGAGAAATGTTGTCCTGAGTATCTCATGGACAGAGAGAATAGCTTGACCATCACCTGTAATAAAGTAGATGTGCTTCTGGTTTTCCTTCATTCTGGTGCAATAATCTTTGAGAGAAACCATCTCATCTCCAGAAGCAGATGTATAGTATCGCAACAGCTCTGAAAGCTTTTTCCGATTTTGAGAGTCTTCATGAATTCCAAGCTGAAATCAAAGAAAGCATAGAAATGTTTCCCACATATACAAATAGAACCAGTCTTTTATCCTAATTCTTGGGAGGCAGAGGGATCCAAGTTTGAGGTCTGCCTGGTCCATCAAGTTCCACAACAGCCAGAGTGCTACATAGTAAAATCCCATCTCAAAAACCAACCACCAACCAAAAACTGGAGCTAGTTTTGAATGTTGCCAGGAAGAGGAAAACGTCAACACCAACCTTTATATTTTTTGAGAACTGCTCATAAAATTTTTTGTAGTTCTCTTTATCTTCTGCCAGCTCAGTGAATAGCTCTAAGCATTTCTTGACCAAATTCTTTCTGATAACTTTCAAAATTTTGCTTTGCTGCAACATTTCACGGGAAATATTTAGAGGAAGATCCTCAGAATCCACCACTCCTCTAATGAAATCTGGGAAGGAAAAGATCAAAGATAACTAATTATTCTGAAACAATAATGTTCACTTTTTCTCCAGGAGATTGAACCCAGAGCTTCAAGTTTAGGCTAGGGACTCTGCCAATAGGTTACACTGTCAGTCCCCCAAACCAGTGCAGTCCCCAGAGAAGTAACGGGGATTACTTTTCTTTTTATTCATACTTACTCAGATATTCAGGGATTAACTCCTCACAGTTATCCATGATGAAAACTCTGCGCACATACAACTTGATGTTGTTCTTTTTCTTTCTGTTTTCAAACAGATCAAAAGGAGCACGTCTTGGGACAAAAAGGAGGGCCCGGAATTCCAATTGTCCTTCAACAGAAAAATGCTGCAATAAAATGAAATACTTTTAACTGCCAGACAAAATGAACTTCTCCACCAAGTATTCTATAGATGAGTGGGTATAAAGATAATCCAACCTGCAAAGGCAGACTGGCTTTAAGCACTCAGTAGTCACTCACCTTTACGGCCAAATGTTCTTCCCAATCGTTGGTTAAGCTTTTGTAGAACTCTCCATATTCTTCATTAGTAATGTCATCAGGATTTCTGGTCCAAATAGGCTTTGTTTTGTTGAGCTCTTCCTGATCTATGTACTTTTCCTTTATCTTCTTCTTCTTCTTCTTGTCACCGTCCTTCTTTTCTTCCTCTTCTTCATCGGAACCGACATCTTCTATTTCAGGCTTGTCGTCAGACTCCTTTTCTTCTTTTTCCTTCTCTTCCTCTTTATCTTCTTTTTCTTCAGCTTCATCATCACTGACTTCCTTATCACGCTCCTTCTCCACCTTCAAAGAAACACATGTCAGTATCTGCATTATACATTATACACTAAAGGATAGACTGAGAAATGAAATAATAGTCAAATCCAAGTGGCATATACCCAAGGGGTGATCAGTATCGCCTAGATTTTCTCAACAGCCCTTTTTAGAATACAAAGACCTACCAGACTGGTTCCAAATAGGCTTCAAGCTAACTCTAGTAAACATTAGGTTCACTACACTCTTAAGAACTAGGATTTTTGGGGGCTGGAGATATGGCTCAGTGGTTAAGAGCACCCTGGCTGCTTGCTCTTCCAGGTCCTGAGTTAGATTCACAGCGACCACATGGTTGCTTACAACCATCTGTAATATCTGGCACCCTCTTCTGGCATGCGGGCACACGTAGAGACAGAATGTCATATACATAGTTAATAAACAAATCTTTAAAAAAAATGAACTAGGATTTTCTTTTGGGGGGAGGGGAGCAGAGAAAAAGATAGCACAACAAAAATAAATGAACCAAGATTTTAGTTTCAATTAACCTACAGAAATTTACTCTGCAGTTGAATGTCAAACTTACGAAGAGTGTAATGGGATAGCCAATAAACTGAGAATGTTTTTTCACGATCTCTTTTATTCTCCTTTCCTCCAAGTACTCGGTTTGGTCTTCTTTCAGGTGTAAGATGACCTTTGTTCCACGACCCATTGGCTCCCCTGGGAGAAAGAAAAAGGTAACGGCCTAAATTTAAATGGCTATTAGTAACCTTAGCACTTGCTGGAGATTTGAAATGATTGAAATCAAAACTAAAATAATGCATCATCACCTCACTGTTCCCCAAAGCAAGCACACTACAGATGCAAAGGCCCCACAGCTTGCACCACTGAGCAAACATTAGCTGTACAATTTTCTATTTCCTTCAGCTGCCCAGCCCCTCCAATCCCCCCTTTAACACTTCTGTTGGAGCACTTGAACTCTCCAGTTCTCCCGGCTAACCCCCATCTCTGAGCAAACTCTGGCCTTTGCCTACCTGTGTCAGTCCTCACTGTGAACGATCCCCCTGCTGAGGATTCCCAGGCGTACTGCTCATCGTCATTATGTTTGGTGATCACAGTCACTTTCTCAGCGACCAAATACGCAGAGTAAAAACCAACACCAAACTGCCCAATCATAGAAATATCTGCACCAGCCTGCAAAGCCTCCATGAAGGCTTTGGTGCCAGACTTGGCAATGGTACCAAGGTTATTGATCAAGTCAGCCTTGGTCATTCCAATTCCAGTATCCACAATGGTGAGGGTTCGATCTTGTTTGTTGGGAATAAGATTAATGTGCAGCTCCTTCCCAGAGTCTAGTTTGCTCGGGTCCGTCAGACTCTCGTATCTGATCTTGTCCAGAGCCTATGAAGAGAGCATGAAAAACATCAAGCATAAAGCCAAGCTCCAAGGTGAAATTTTTACAAACCAAAACCCAATTCTCCAACGATAACACTCACATCTGATGAATTGGAAATGAGCTCCCTCAGAAAGATCTCTTTGTTCGAATAGAATGTGTTGATGATCAAGGACATCAACTGGGCAATTTCTGCCTGAAAGGCAAAAGTCTCGACCTCTTCCTCCTCCATTGGTTGGTCCTGGGTCTGGGTTTCCTCAGGCATCTAGGAAGAGCACAGCGCTGCAGTAAGCACCACGGTATGTCTACAGCCGTGCTAACGGCTTCCCACCCGAGCAATGTATTTTAAGACCAATATTCCGGATTAGGAAGGGGACGAAACAGGGAAAGGCGAGAAGGGGAGGACGGATGACAAAGGGATGACCTCATTTCAGAATGCGGTAATTACGAGGCGCATGTGCGCGCCTCCGGGAGGGCGTTCGGACCCAAGCGGCTCCACGCACGCCGTCCCCAACGGCCACCCTCCCCCCCGCCGCAGCCCTCCGCTATGGCGCCTCCGCCCGCGCCTCTGGAGCAGCGGCGTGAGCCGCGGTGGCCTAGGGGTGAGGCAGGAGCCGAGCGCTCTCCCTCCCAGCGGCGCTCGCCGAATCCTGGGCCTGAGAAGCGGAGGCCGCCCGGGGCCTAGGGTCTGGGGCCATGGCCGCCCACCTCCGCGAGCTGAGGGAGCTCGGAAGGCGCCCCGGCACCGCCGCCGCGCCGCATGGAGACCACCTCGCCCCCAGATCCCCAGTAAGCCCCTCGGTGAGGCCTCACCTTCGCTGAGTGACCACGCACGAAACGTGACTATCCTCACCACGACACCGAAGCAACTGGCGCGCCGCCCCCCCGCGCCGGCCTTATATAGACGCGGGCCCGCCCAGCGCGCGCGGAGCTTTTTCCAGAAGCCTCCCGAACCTTCCGGAAGAACCCTCCCCAACCGCCGCCCCGGCCGCGCGCCTGCGCCTGCGCACTGGCAGGGTCCCGCCCCTCCACCGGGAGCGCGCAGATCGAACGCAAGCCCCTCCTCCACAGCCAGGTGCTCTGCGCCTGCGTAGTGAGGCGCCTTCCGGGTCCGCGCGCCGCCGGCCACGCCGTCCAGCGCATGCGCCTGAGAGGCGCCATGTGAGCGCTTTGGTGTAGGGTTCGTCTCCTAGGTGCCGATGAAAGGGACGTTCTGTTGTGAGCGCGCGCTCTGTGTGAACCTGTGGCCGGGCCTGTTCGCCGCGCCATGGACTTTGCATTGGTTTGTGCTCAGTGAGAAGCGGAAAAGTCGCCCGCCCTGGGGTCCCCAATGCGGACGAAGGCCCGCGGCAGGAGGCAGGCAGGCCCCTGGCGTCTGCCCGGAAGGGAGGGTCTGCATGTCGCAGCGGGCGGGCCTCCCAGGTCCAGTGCATGGCCGCCACAGTCTGAATTTCAGGGCTGTTCCTGCCAGAGCCTGTCCTGAAGCCTTACTGTGGGCAGTGCGTGGTGCATTCTCTAAATCCGGCCATAGTGCCTGGGGCTTTCTCTTTGACTAAAACCCGCGACCCTCAGTCATTCTGTCAGGGATTTAGTTAACAGACCGGTGCTACCCTGTTAACTTACCGTAATTTTGAGGCCGGAGAGATGGCTCCTCCAGCAAAGGCGCTAGAGTTTGATGCATGGAAGCCACATGGCGGAAAATGAGTTAACCCTCAGCACCGTGACACCCACGTGCTCCCCCCCCAACACAATGTAAAAATAAGTGTAAAGGGCTGGAGAGACGGCTCAGCGGCTAAGATCTCTTAGTGGTAGCAGCACACATGTAAGGCAGCTCACAGTCACCTGGACCTCCAATTCTAGGAGACAATGTCTGCTAATGGCCTCTGCGGGCACCAGGGGCGGGACACACATGCTGCACTGACATGCATGCCGTCTAAACACTCAAAACTCATTTAAAAACAACAAAAAGCCTATCCTGAATTTTGAAGCACCGTTAAAATGATTAAGATGACCCAAAAGGTAATTTCTGCCAGGTAGTGGTGCACACTTTAATCAGAACACTAGTCAGATCGCTTGAGTTTGAGTCCACTTTGCTCTACAGAGCAAGTTCATAAAGAAACTCAGTCTCGAAAAAACAAAAACCCAAATGCTGTCAATTGTTTTGAAGTTCTTGACTCTCAGCTGGTGAGGGACTTCAGCTAGACTCCAGAGTAAGGCTTCCTTTCGGTTATCACTGGTATGCCCAGTCTGTGGGGAGACCAAAAAACCACCAGGGAGACTGACTCACTGAAATGCAAAAGCATTTATTGTGTGCACATTACATTACAAGCCAGCAGGAACCTCCTCAGCACAGCAGCAGCAAGAGGAGGTACCCCACCCTTCTAGAGGACACTATTTAAAGACAAAAACCAGACAAGTTACATTAGCAGGGTGTGGGGTGTCCTGGTGAAAAATGATGGGTATGTGCTGGTAGGTGATCCTATCTACAATGGTTGAAACCTTAGGAATTTCCTTTGGATGGTCTGTTCCCAGGTGGTGTCTCAGTTTGTGGTCTTTCTTGGACCAGGTATTGCCTCCACGGTCACCTGGCATTTATATGGCTGCCAGAGATCTGAGCTCAGCACTGCATGACAAGCCCTTTACCCAGAGTCATCTCTCTGGCCCCGAGAGCTATGGTCTTTGGTTTTGTTCTGTTTGAAACAGGGTTTCTCTACATATTCCTGGCTGGCAAAGAACTCACTGTGTAGATCAGGCTAGCCTTGATCTCGCAGAGATCCACCTGCTACCTGAAAGCTAAGAGGATAGCAAATTCACAGTCTGCCTGAGCTACCGTTCCTTCAGAGCCAATATTGGCTACTGACACCCTGTCTCGAAATAAAAATGAAAAGAGAGCTGGGGATATAGCTGAATTCCCAGTGAGGAAACTAAAAGGCCAAAAATAAGAAGCAAAAGCAAAAATCCCCTTTTTAGCTCAGAGCTTAATTTGTGATGCTTGCTACACACGGTTAAGGCCAACAGCTAGTGGTCCTGGGACCCAACACAAATGGCTAGTTCTAGGGAAGCACGTGACACTGTAAGAGGACTACCTCATCCGGTACAGTGGTCACACCTCAGAAGGCAGAAGTAGGCCAGCCTGGTCTACGGGGCCAGCCTGGTCTACACAGCAAGCGAGGAACTTGCCTGACTCTATTTTAAAGGCAGGAGCCATTATGATGTATTTTTAAAAATAAGTTTTTTGCTGGGCGGTGGTGGCGCACGCCTTTAATCCCAGCACTCAGGAGGCAGAGGCAGGCAGATATCTGTGAGTTCCAGGCTAGCCTGGTCTACAAGAGCTAGTTCCAGGACAGGCTCCAAAGCTACACAGTGAAACCATGTCTCGAAAAACCAAAAAAAAAAAAACAACAACAACAACAACAAAAAACAAACAAACAAACAAACAAAAACCTAAACCAGGCTGGAGAGATGGCTCAGCAGTTAAGAGCATTGACTGCTCTTCCAGAGGATCCAGGTTCAACTCCCAGCTCCTATGTGGCAGCTCACAACTGTAACTCCAGTTCCAGAGCTTCTGATATCCCCACACAGACAGACATGCAGGCAGACACCAATGCATATTAAAACAAACATACAAAGCCCTAAGCATCTATATGAACTCACACTTTCTCTCTTCCCCTGCCCCCTTTTCTGAGGGGATTTTTGAGACAGGGTTTCTCTATGTAGCCCTGGCTGTCCTGGAACCTACTCTGTAGACCAAGCTGTCCTCGAACTCACAGATCTGCCTGTCTCTGCTCCCGAGTGCTAGGATTACAGGTGTGCACCACCACTGCCTGGCTGCCTCACACCCTTTTCTAGATATGAACCTAAAATGTTCTGGGAATCTCAGACTAAAAACTTTGGCGTATGGTAAAAACATCTGAACTGTGCTTGCCACTTTAGTGGCCTGTGGTTTTTAGCTTATATTTGTCATTTTATACAGTGCACCTCAGGACCCACCAGGATCTCATATAAGTTCTTCAGCACCCCTTTGAAACGTGACTTTAGAAGCCACTGAGGCCATATATATTGCTACAAAAAAGACACTTGAGATAATTCTCCTGAAAACTCTACACCTGTAGGACCCAGCCATGACAAGCTCAATAGAGGCCTGAGTCTCAGTAGTTTTCCCAAAGGCAATACCTGGTTTGAAGAAAGACCACAAACTAAGGCCACCCAGGCATCACCCAGGAACAGACCATCCAAAGGAAATTCCTAAAGTTCCAACCATTGTAAATAGGATCACCTACCAGCACACACGCATCGCTTTTCACCAGGACACCCCTAGACAAATGTGAGCCAATCAGGAGTCCTGAACCTTAGAAATCCCTCACCCTCACCTTTGCTACTATAAGAACCCAGCCCTAGCTGAGCTGGGGGCTCTTCGACCACTCCAATACAATGATGGACACACAGAGAGTCTGAGTTTGCAAACTGTGTAAGAATAAAGGCTCTTTGCTTTTACATACAGGACTCAGTCTCCTAGTTGGTTTTGGAGGAGGCGGGACTCCATGATCTGGGCATAACAACAACCATACTTGACTGTGACTTGAGCTTTTCCTGAATGCCTATTAACCCCCATGCTTAAATAATATATGTTAAAATTCTTGCCAGGCAGCGGTGGCACACGCCTTTAACCCCAGCATTTGGGAGGCAGAGGCAAGCGGATCTCTGAGTTCAGGGCCAGCCTGGTCTACAAAGCGAGTTTCAGGACAGCCAGAACTGTTACACAGAGAAACCCCGTCCTGAAAAATCTAGAAGAAGAAAAAAACAACAACTTGGGAGGTGGTGGCGCACGCCTTTAATCCCAGCACTCCGGAGGCAGAGGCAGGCGGATCTCTGAGTTCGAGGCCAGACTCATCTACAAGAACTAGTTCCAGGACAGGCTCCAAAGCCACAGAGAAACCCTGTCTCGAAAAACAAAAAAATAACAACAACAAAACAAAACAAAATTCTTTTCTCTGTAGCTTTTGGTGCTTCTCCTGGAACTAGTTCTTGTAGACCAGGCTGGCCTCAAACTCTGCCTCCTGAGTGCTGGGATTAAAGGCGTGTGCCACCACCGCCCAGCCAAAACAAAATTCTTAACTGCCTTAAATAATTCTCTTAAATTCTTAAATTCTCGCTGTCTTTGATATTAGCTTGTCTCTAAATTTTTTCAACAGTGAAGAATCCTAGTTTCACCTAAGTGTAGTTACCTGAAAGAACTCAGGCAGCTGCAGGCAGCGACATGAGATGGTGGCCCATGTCCCAGTGTGGCTGACAATTATTGGGAAATAGATGGGCTTGGGCAGGCACAATGACAGTTCAGTGGAAAATAAGGGAGAGACTGGGGTATAAGTGTGGTCCAATACTGAGGCATGCCCTGCTACAATGTGGGTGTAGAGAGAAGGGTTAGGATCTCCCCCAAACCTGTCTCTTTGACCCCCATGTCATCTTCTCATGAAAGTCTAGGCCTTATCTACTAATGCTTATCTGGAGGCAGGGATGGGACAGTTGTGCCTGAGTCCCACATTAGCAAATGCTCCAACCTCCAGTAGCACCACTTAGAAGCTCTGAGAGAGGGAGAACAAGCCAGAAAGAGGTGAACAACCAGTGGGGTTAGCTTAGCCAGGTTCTTCTGTCCTGTGGGCCCAGAGGTCTTGGAGGTGGCCTGGAGCTTCTTTCCCTAGAGCGCAATCAGTTTCCTCAAACCTGCTGAGTCATCCAACTAACTCCTCAGTCCCCTTCTGCTTCCAGTCTGAGGGCTGTTGCGCCTGCTGTGATTTTCCTTTGAACTGCTCTTTCTCCCATACTCAGGAGCTACTTTGAAACAATCCAAGCCTCTAGGAACCCACCCCAGGCCCTCCTTAGCCAGCTTTTGCTGGGCTGATTTGTGCCTTTCTCAGCTGCCATTTTTTGGAAGCAGAAACCCCTCAGACATCATGCCCTCCCTCACTTTCCATCTGGGCTGTCAGCCCCAGGTCCCCACTGGCCAGTTCATCCCTCCTGTCCCCAGTATGGGACCCAGCCCACATATGCACTGACTGGGGAGAACCCCTCCTCTATCCATCTCTGTGTTAGACCCATACCTGCAGGTCTGTCACCAGGTCATGACAGTACTGTCCACACTGGTGAGTGCTCAGTTTAGGACAGCCGGTGGGACAGCTCTGTCCAAATTATCTGGCAAGCTTAAAAAGAATATAGAGGCTGGATTTGCTCAGTGGTAGAGATGTTTAATGCGTGCAAGGCACTAAGTTCCAGCCCCAGCACAGAGGCACACAGGTACACGTAGAGTGAAGAAATGCATTCAGGGAGAACCAGAACAGACTCTAAAAGGGGGGTGGGCTGCTGCATAGCTTTCTGGTTTGTTCTAGTCTCTCTCTTCCTCTCTTGAGTTCCGTTTTCTCACCCCTGCACAGCCTCAAAAACAGCCCAGGTTTTGTAATGTTTACCACTCTTGAGGCGGTGGGACCTGGGAGAGAAGGGCCTAAAAATCGAGGCAGACTAAATAAAGTCTCATGGAATAGCCAACTTTATTCACAACACCAGGCAATTTCTACTCTGAAGGTTAAGAAGCGTCACCGGAGTCAGATTTCAATCACAGGGATAAGCCACACCTGGCAAAAACACATTTTTCCCCATAGAGGCACATAAATAACAATAGCCCGTCGTCATGAATAATCTGAAGTGAACTCACTCCTATTCACCACACCTCGGAGCAGCACAAAAACACAGTCCAACAAGAACTTTAAATCTTTGAAGAAAGAAATTGAAGAAGACCCCAGAAAATGGAAAGACCTCCCATGCTCTTGGGTAGGCAGAATTAATAGAGTAAAAACGGCAATCCTCCCGAAAGCAATCTACAGATTCAACGCAATGCCTATCAAAATCCCAAGAAAATTTTTCAAAGACCTTGAAAGAACGGTACTCAACTTCATTTGGAAAAGCAAAAAACACAGGATAGCCAAAACAATCCTGGGCAACAAAAGAACATCTGGAGGCATCACAATCCCTGACTTCAAACTATACTACAGAGCCACAGTACTGAAAACAGCCTGGTACTGGCATAAGGACAGGAGGACCAATGGAACCGAATAGAAGACCCGGATATCAATCCACACATCTTCGAACACCTGATATTTGATAAAGAAGCAAAAAATATCAAATGGAAAAAAGAAAGCACATTCAACAAGTGGTGCTGGCATAATTGGATATCAACATGTACAAAAATGAAAATAGACCCATATCTATCACCATGTACAAAACTCAA
>PVIU01034289.1:0-11485 GCA_004026605.1 Ondatra zibethicus | reverse complement strand
AGAACCGAGTCTTTTTGAATGCACTCCTTCCTAGGCCAGGAGGGATGGGGGTGGGCCTTGGACTTCCAACAGGGCAGGGCACCATGCCCTCTTTCAAGGAAGAAGGGGGAGGGAGGAGGGGTGGGGGTAGTGGGAGGGGACCGGGAGAAGGGGAAGAAAGGAAAAAAAAATTTTTTATCTTTAATTATGTCCTAATACTCATCTTTATGTGACATTATGACAAATTTATGTTAAGAGTATCAGATAATAAAGGAATCACTTTTGAGATTAGAAACTCCAACTAGATATTTTCTTTTGGTGCAAAGTTCATCTAAAAGTAGAGTTTGTTTTGTTGTTTTGAAGCACTTACTGTGTCTGAGAGGCAGGAATAAACTGATAGTGTAGTTTCTTCAATCTTTTTTTCTTATTTTTTTTCATTTATTTTACGTACCAACCACAATTTCCTCTCCCTACTCTCTTCCTGTTCCCTCCCTTCATCTCCCATCTACCTGCCCATCCACTGCTACTCCATTCAGAAAGGACCACATCTTATGTGGCAGTCAGCAAAGCATGGCATATGAAGTTGAGGCAGGACCAAGGTTCTCTCAGAGCATCATGGCTGCGCAAAGCATTCCAGCATGGGGAATATGTTCCAAAAAGCTAACTCATATGCCAGGGAGGTCTTATCCCACTGCTAGAAATCACACAAATTCTATCTTAACAAGGAATTTTCCTGAACAACTGGTCTCTCTATCTTTATGATCACAGAAACTATTGACCTAGAAGGATCAGTCACCCAACTTAAACATCCATTTTAGCTCAGTGCACAACTGCTCATTTTGTATTTTTCCATCAGTAATCCTGACCTTGTGTATGCAATGACAATGCTGGAAGTCTCTACTGTAATAACAACCATTACTCTATGTAACTTCTCTTGATAGCTGGGTTCCAGAGCTGGGACCCAAAGGGCAATACCTTCTGTTACATGTGATATTGAACATTTAAACTGTATCAATCCGATGGTGACAGTTACTTGTGTGAATTACACAATAGATTTAAAGAGTTTCTAAATTTAAGGAAGTTAGATACCTCATCTTAATTGTCCTGTTAATTGTATAATGAAATATTTACATCATGTTAAGATATATATAAAACTAAACTGGCTTTATCTGTATACTTTATCTTTTTCATATTGCCACTAGAAAATTTAACATGGCATGAACATTTTTACTTGTGAAGAAAATTATGTTTTTCATATAAATGTTTACCAGATATCTGAAATACACCAGGGAGGTGAGTTTTATAAGACAGGGGAAAAATCGGAGGGAAGAGAGAAAATGTAATGACAAACATTGAAAGGTTTTAGATTTAAAAATTGATGGCATGTTGGAGAAAAACTGAAATATTTTTATGCAACATATTACAAATAGGTAAACTTGTATGTCTTCTTTCTCTAAACTGTAATACTTGAGATGACAGAGATGCCAATTCTTAACAAGTTAGGATCCTTTAGATAAAAGCTCCTTAAAAAATATAAAGTTCATTGAGTTCAGTTGAATAAAATAAAAATTAAACCTGGTAATGCACATGAGATGAAACTTGAGGCATGTTATACTGGTCTTTGGCCAAATGCTACTCTACTCATAATGTAAATTGGACATACAGGTTTCTCTGTATGTGATGAATGGTAATACAATGAAATTACAATGAAATACAGAGGACCACTATTGCAACAGGCAGTTGAGCCTCAGAAGGCTTCAAGTGAACAACTATTCATATCCTACTAAGTAAAATAGATTGACATGACCACTTAACCAATGAGTGAGAGTTGGTTGCCTTTCTAACATGATTAGTAGTGATTTGTTTGTTATGTCATTTCCTTTATCTCTTGAATTGAGCATCAGCCTGAATAATTTTTCATGATCCGCAAGACTGAAACTAACTTTAGTTTCTAATAGCAAGAAAAGATGAACTGTGACAAAATAAACCTTCATTCCCAAATCGCTTTCCTTAGATATGACCAAACCCAGAGGGTCTTGGCCTTGATTGTTCCACTTTTCTCACAACTCACACCTAATCTTTCGCTGTATCGATGACTGTTCTTTTTGTTTTCATCACTACTGTTGGTATTATAGTTCAGTGCACTGTGAGTGTCCTATTGTAAACTTTGTAGGCATAGGTCTCCTTATTCCATTCCCATACTTTTGAGTGCATTGATTATAAGGCAACCAAAGCAATCACAACTTTCCGTGTATTATTTAAACTGTCTCTGGCTTAGCACACATTCAGGTTGATCTAGACTGCCTATTCTCGAGGCACTACTGTCTCTTAATATCTCACCAATTCTTTACACCCAGGTCTCAGTTCCTTCCATTACACTATGGCCAGTCATACCAGCTTCTGTGTATCCTAAATATTTTATGCGCTTTCCTTTCTAGGGTTTTTGTTTTCAGATTGTCTCTTTCTGTGTATGTCTTTCCATTACACATAATATTTTTTTTTTACTTTTTAAAATAGAAAAATCCACTAAATGTTTAAACTTGGATTTTTATTTTGAAAACACATGAATCCTTACCACGGTTTTCCTCTTATAATAGCTCTTACTTGGGCTGAACAGCTCTTATGTGTTTCCTCCATTTTTGTTCGTTTTTTTTTGAGAATTTTATACAGTGAATCTTGGTCATATTTACCTATTTACTGCCTCCTCTAATTCCACTCATATCCATTGTTGACTCTTTATCTACTATTTTGTCATTTCTCCACAATGAGTTTGTTACAAATTAAAATGCCTCTCACTGGCAGGCACAATATCTCATAGTATATAATATATATTACACATAGTATAACATGTGCTATATTATATATGTTGTATTATATGTTATATTATATATAAAATATATACACATTTCTTTTTTAACTTTAGAAATCTCACAGTGAATAGGAATACTTTTTGATTTAACTTCTTGCAGAGGACCCAGTTCTTATTCCCAGTACCCAAATGTCTTTCTATCCAATTTCAGGAAATCTTATGCCCTCTTTGACTTCTCTAGTCACTAGGCTTGCATGCGGTATATAAACATGCACACAGGGCACACACTCATACATATGGATTTTTTTAAAATCAAAAAGATTTTAGAAGACCACAGAAAATGCAATTTTCTTTGTGTAATTTATCCCTTCCTGAAATTATCATTATCTCTTATATATTGGTGTACTTTGCTATAATTTACTCATTTGGTATATTTTGATCTTCATCAATGCATATGTATCTACTGGATCTTTTTAATTTTGTAAGCTTAGAAACACTAATGGTTCCATATTTCTGTTTGTTGCTAGTGTTAAATAACATATGATTAAAGGAAAAACAAAATATTCAGTAAGACATAGGAGGCGTTCAGAAAATGAGTTAAACCATATAAAGAAAATAAATAAAATAAATCATATGATATTTTTGTCTTTTCATAAATCATGGTATGCTTCTGGATTCCTTGCTGATTCTGATGTAATACTTAAAGAAAAATGTGCATTTAGTTACTAGCCCTGAATGCACTGAGATGTTAAAAAGTTTGTATATAAAATGTCTAAGAATCTTTATTTATTATAAAGTTTTAAGATGTCACAATATATCAAGTCATATGAAGATATCTACTATTTTAAACTTTTGTTCCCAAGAACCTATTGGTCTTATCTCATGGGTGGTTGAAAAGGTACTTGATAACTAATCAGATGGATGCCACTCATGTGTCCTAATTTTCAGGAACTCTGAGAAGAATTGTCAGTCAAAATATTTGACTCTTGTTGTGCTGGCAGTGGTCCATCATAGATATCTAGCATATTTGAGAATGGTGAATATCTGATACAGAAACATATTAAATTTAGATCTAATAACATTGTCACAACCGTAATAGAAATCATAAATCTTCCAAAGTAAAAGAGGATGTGATGCTATCATGAGTGATGAAAGTCATCTCAAAATTTTACTGTTAAGCTGTTTGGTGACGTCCATTCAGAAACTCAGTAGTACCTTCAAGGTGCTTGTAAGCTTTGAAAAATAAACTAAAAAATGAACAAGGGTAAGAGGATAACAGAAAACATATATAACCAAATAAATTATTTCAATATTTTTGGCTTATGAACATTTGTGATGCTGTGTTAAAAAGAAAACAAAAATCACAGCTATCAACATTATTGAACTTGGACAACTTCTGGCTTTCCACAATGATAATGAGCATGCTTAAAAAGGTTCATAATGTTCCATTTTTTATTCTGAGTATGATAAACATATTTAAAAGAAAAAATCCCAGCACACTTCTTCTAACTGTAACTTCATAATGTTTCTTCACAGATGGTAATAAAGGACAAACTGTAATCACACTGATAGAACTAATGTAAAATGCAGAATTATAAATTTCAATAACTTGGTTTAAAAACTGCATCTAGGAGAAGAAATGTAGCAAAGTCAATAATTTGCTAGTCATGTACTCACAAAGAACTGAGATTTCCAGAACCTACATCATTGATGACCAAGCCTAGTCTATTTGGTAAGTTCTAGACTGAGGAGAGAAATTGTCTTATGAAAATAGTGAATGATGTTCCTCTACTTGTTTTAACAGAGGTCAAGTTGCCACCATTAGGCACCAAATGTTTCTTGACCAAAGTTACCTTCATCCATGTCTTACTATGTAAGAGTCTACTATATTTCGATAACAGATATGTCTAAACACTCACAAAGTCTGCATTTATGAAGCCACATATTCCTCCCCACAAGCCATTTGGCTATTTTTGTCATGACTGTGACCTGTGGGGTTAGGGGAGGTGAGAAGAAAACTTGGGTCTAAATGACTTATACACTGGCCATATTGTGTTCTCCAAGGAAATTTCTAATTTCTACAATCTAGACTTAGATACTTCCAATCACTAGCTCAGTGTTGACTGCTTCCTCTATGGGAGACATTTCCTTAACAAGCATTTTTTCCTTGGCTTCCTTTGTAACTTCTTGAACCTTCAGCAACCTGGATTTCGATAAAGCAATGATTACATCCCTCTACTCACTCAGGGTGGCATATCAACCCCTCATGTACAACACTGGAGACATTTTCCAAAGCAAGAAATCACTTTAGATCTTTCCCTTTAAAATTCTTCTTATCAAACATCTACGATGCAGCATTTCCAGTTAATGAATCTATGTCGAACATGCAGGTTGCCTCTAGGATTTTCTGTTTCCTTGTCCGTGTAGATGCTACTCATGAACTCATTTCTATTCAAATTAATAAATCTATAGTGCATACAGAAGTCTGCTATATCATCAACAGTTACATTATCATTTAGTCTTTGTACATAAACTTTTCCATTGTCACATATTCCTTATAATCTGTGGAAGGACTTTAATCAACATCTACTCTGTTTTTATGGGTACATCTTACTTTTGGAGGCATTTTGCTCTTAGAATTAGCCTTTTGAATCCACAGTTTTCTTTTCCACATAGGTCCTTGTCACTAAGATAAAAAAATCTCTGTCTTCCCCTACCCAGAGCTCATATACTATGGTCCTATCCACCTTCAGAAATCTTCCCGACTCATGATCATAAAGATCCATGCTAGTGGCATGATCTTATCAGAATGAACTCTACTGCCTTAATTGCTATTCTTCTATCCTGTTAGCAATACTGACGTGAAGGACAGAGAGAGACTCTGATGGGAAACTGTTATTTATATCTGATTTTCTATAGTTAGCGATTTTCCTGATCATAACTGAACCAATCCAATTGTCATTAGTACACAGGAATAACTGGCAGAAGGCAAGAATAGAAGTATAATAACTTGTGCTCACTTCAGTAGCATGTATACTGAAATTGGAAAAGTACAAACAAAATTACCTTGGTCCTTGCCTAAGAATAATACACAAATTCATGAAGCATTCTACAACTATATGAAAGAAATATGGCAATGGGTAATTGAGATATTTTCCAGGAACTTGGTGATAAATGTAGTTATTATATCATCTCAATATACAAGGCTAATATAATTTCAAAACCCCATATTAGACTAAGGTTTCCATACTCAGTAGTTTATTTTTTTTCATTTTCTATATTCTTGCAAGTATGAGGGGTGTCTGGTGCCTTCCATTCATTGGAAATCAGGCTGTGTAGTATATACACAGTAAAAAAAAATTGAAGACCAAGATGGTATTCATAATTCTGAATTTGTTAAGCATACCCTCAAATAAGTTGGAGTAAAACTAATGGGAGATTGCCCACAGAATTCCTCAAATGTAATTTGTCCTTCCAGTGATCTGAACCTTGGTATAACTACTGTGAATAGGTAAACCATAGATTCCATAGCTTTGTTGCCTATATGACTCTGTGGTGTGCATATTCTGGAAAGTGCTGAACATCAGAGGTGCAGGAGCTTTGCTGTAAGGCATTTATAGTATTGTAACTGAGGAGTGTCACCTTCTGAATATAACATTTCCAATTAGGGAAAAATATAATAGTTCTAGGACCAAAGGGAGTGTCATAAAGATCTTCCGGAACTAGATGTGAAAATGTTAGTCTTCTTCAACAAAAACCTCAAAAGATAATTATATTAATTCACAGTTCCTAAAATGTTGGGGGAGGCTGCTCATTCATTTCCAGGCTGGCCAGACCAGAAATAATCACACAGAAACTATTTATTTACAATGCTGTTTGGCCTATAGCTTAAGCACATTTTTAGCTAGCCCTTATGTCCTAAACTCCCATCTCCTTTAATCTGTGTATCGCCATGTGACTGTGGCTTGCTGGGTACAATCCCATCCTGCGTCTGTCTCTGTCAGTGGCTACATGGTTTTTCACTGACTCCACCTTCTTTCTCCCAGCATTCAGTTTAGTTTTCCCACCTAGTTCTATTCTGTTAAGACACTGGCAAAAATATATTTATTCATTAACCATTAAAAGCAACACACAGAAGGATATCCCACACCACTAAAATATAGAGTAAATGTAGTTATTGAGCACTATGAGAAGTAGATAGGAAAAATATAATATGTAATATTTAATGAGTAAGTATCAAAATACAGTTTTAGATATTAAACCATTAACCTAATGTACATAATAACAACAAACCTTTGTCCTTCAAATAGAGTATTTAATATTCTGCAGTAAGGCAACTAACAAGAACAGCACATACTTGGTTACAGACCCTTAATCTCCTAGCTATTCCATGGAAGATCTGCTTTACTTTTGCTCTAGAAACTTCCTTTCTCCATCCTGAGTTGTCTACAGGTATTTCAGACATCTTTTTAATAGTGTAGATCATAGAAGCTATTAAGATATCTACAGTCATTGAGTATCTGCCACAGTGAGAATCTGGGATATCTCTCTGAGGAGCGGTGACTGGATCATTTGGATCTTACTGATTAGTCAGCCACACTTTTCATTTTTCAGAAACACTGATACCAAGCAAAATTATTTCTGATGTCTTGGATTTTGGCTATTGTTATTTGATTAGTCACAGTTGCTAAAATTGTAACAGGTTCAATATCCTTCAAAGATTAATTCATCATCCAAGGATTGGGAAACTGAAAAAGCAGTATCTGTCCTTTTACAAATGCTGTGAATGCATTAATCACTCATGAGATGTCTGATTTCAGAGATTCATTTTGACTAATGATACTGATGTGTAAGTCAGCACATGGAGACTTCATCCTATAGCAGAAGTATATATTCACATCTCTTTCATCATTCTTTTCACTGACTGTAGTTACTGACAACACTAGTCAATTCTTACTTCTCTCTCAATGGTGTAGAAAAACCAAGAAAGATGGAATTTATTTCCCTTCCAAAGATACTCAATTTTATGCTTTTGTGACTACTGTCCCTCTGGGGCTTACAGTAACCCTTTGGAGTTATGTTGACAGTTTCTAGAATAGCAATAGTTCATTTGAAAAAATGAACTTTTGATATGACAAACAGATTTTCTGTTAGAGAAATTTTTAATTCAAAAATATCTTACATTTTATCGAATTTCTTTTTATCTACTATGATGATCATATGACTTTTAGCATTCATCTTCTTCGTGCTATGGTTTCACACTTATTAATGTGTGGACACACCTTTTCATTGAGAAATAAATGCTACCTGATTATGGAAAAACTACCTTGATTATGGTATGTTTAAAATTAAGTTTGATGACATTTTCTTGAAATTTATTTGCATCTTTATTCATAAGAGATTTTGGTTTATCATATAGTAATATTTTCTAGCTTTTATCAGATAATTACAACCTTGTAAACTGAGTTTGGAAATATTTCCTCTAAATCAATGTTTTAGTAATGTTTGACAAAAATGGTAATAGTTATTTTTTCTTTTTTTTTCTTTTTTGGTTTTTTGAGACAGGATTTCTTTGTAGCTTTGGAGCCTGTCCTGGAACTAGCTCTTGTAGAGCAGGCTGGTCTCTAACTCACAAAGATCTGCCTGCCTCTGCCTCCTGAGTTCTGGGATTAAAGGCATGCACCACCACCACATGGCATAATAGTTATTCTTTAAATGCTTGACAAACTTGAAAGCAAATTTTAGAGGTGACTTTGATCTCAAATGTTTGAGCCTCATGTTTTGAAGCACATTTTAAAAGCAGACTTAATTTTATTTTTATTTGTGGGAATGTGAGTGTGCATATACATTTGTGAGTGTACAAGGAGATGAGAAGAGGATGCCAGATGCCCTGTTGCTGGAGTAACAGGCAATTGTGAGCCTCCCAGTGTGCATGTGAAAAAGTGCAAGTACTATTAAGTGCTCAGCCGTTTCTCAAATCTCTTGAGGGAGAATTTTGCCATTAATCTACTATCCTCATTAATTATTAATTTTACTTTTCTTTTTGTTTCTTTATTTATTGTTTTGATTTTACATCCCAAAGTTTCCTCTCCCTCCCCTCTGCCTAGTTCTTCACCAACTTTCCCCTACTACTCAACCATCCAATCATCCACTTTCCTCCACTGTTTCTTTTCACACATAGGAAAGCCTCCAGTGGATATTAGACAATCATGATATATCAAATTGTAGTGAAACTAGGTACCTCCTCTTCTATTAAGAATGGATGAGTTAATTCAGTAGAAATAATGGGCCCATAAAGCAGGCAGCAGACTAAGAGACAACCCCTGTTTCCGCTTTTAGGAGTCTTCCATGAGGACTAAGTTACAAATTTAAAATATATATGCAGAAGGCCTATGTCTGTCCGCTGCAGGCTCCTTGGTTGGCAGTTCAGTGTTTATGCATCACTGTGAACCCAGGATAGTTGTTTCGGTAGGTTTTCTTGTGGTGTTCTTGACCCCACTGGCTCCTAAAACCTTTCCTCCCACTTTTATTAATATCAATTCTATTGTTACTTATTTGCTCAGATTTTAGCAAATTATATAATACAGAAACTATTCTATTTTCATTTTTAAAATGTGGTATTGTTAAATATGATGTTGTCTGATTTATCTGTTATCTTTTTTCCTTCAAATGATTCTCTTCTGTGATGCAACCTTTTACATGTAGATTTTCAAAAGCTATACTTCTATATTTTCAGTAATGGATTGAAACCCCAAAGAGAAAAGAAAAAGAACTTTTAGTAAGTTTTTTAATATAAAAAATTATTGAATATTTCTATTCATACTTCTTAAATAACTCAGAATTCTATCACACAATACCAAATTTTACATCAAATGTGATGTCATATAGTGGCAAACACAAACTTTATGCCTCAGATTTTGGGAAATACTCAAAATTTCTTGGATAGTTCCAAAGAGTTCTTTGTACAAATTTGGTAACTCATCCATCAAACAATAGAAACAATATCACCAAAACTGGTTTTTCAAGAGGTTGTTTGCATTCTTGTTTTTCTCTTGTGTCCTGGTGCTTCCTTGATATCTTTGATTATTATGGCAGAGACATGTTGTAGCAGTTCAGACAGGATATCTCTGTTCTGAATGTACATTCATTGTAGTCCACATGACCTTACTCTCTTATTGACTTGACAAAATCATCACCAACCATCTGAGAGTCAAACTCAGTGCAATATTCTGAAAGTCAGGAGAGACGTCATATCAACTTAACCACTGGTACATCTCATACATGAACCTTTGATGTGATTTGGGTTCTACTTAGGAAACATGGTGTAGGTCATTGGTAAAGTGTACTCACATTTAAGAAAATAAAGGAAGTTGTAACTTGGAAGCTTTTGGGCCAAAAACCAAAGCCTAAAATCTTTTCTGGGATTATTAATACTGACTATTCCTGAGTTAAGTCTATCCCTAAAGAAGGAGCAACAACAATAATAATTAATCCTTTCTAATTCTATTTGTAATTTCTTCAGAATCCACATGCACAGGTGTGTGTGGTGGTCAGGTCCCAGAGAGGAGAAAGAATGAGTCAGGCATGATAGCTGAGAGCTTCTTGGAGCCTGACTGACCAGCAGCCAAAGTGCTTCTTTATTTATTCAGATTTCAGTAAGCAGGAATAGATTCATGTTGCGCCATCATAGATCATATCATTTTTGGTTATGAACATGCATTTAGCTTTTATTCTTGCACATCTGGGATCATAAATTTAGTCATCATTGATAAACCATGAAAAGAACAGAGATATCTTTTATGATCATTTTCTCTCATTAGTCATCATTGTTAAAGTTACCTTTTATAATCACTTTTACTCATAAATTCCATAATCCAATTTTAAGAGTCTTGTGCTATATGAAAGCCTGTTCTCAAGCTGGCATGTCCCATGGCTTCAAGGATGTTAGACAGAGAGAAAAATGCTCAGACTAAAGCTGCTGTAGTTAATAGACAATCTCTGGTGTGATCTAATGTTTTACACTTTATATCTTTATAAAATTTGTTTATATATCTAATCTTGGCATTTTTTTTTTTACTCCTTGGTCATAGGACACCACAGTGGCCCTGAATGAGCTATCTTTTCTGAGAAAGGGAGGTCCTGACACCTCATTCTTTTGTCATTTTCCTACACCATTCCTGGTTCATCAATGTAAGTCTCTGTGTAGGGCAAAAGTATTTCCAACTAATCTAACTTTTTGCTGTATATGCCACATAATCACCCTAGTGTAAGGTAGAAAAAAGTTTGTAATCTGATCTGCTGCCAACTCCCCTAGCCCACTGATACTTTGAAGGTGAGTTAAATACATTTCATATTATGATATGGCCACAGGCCTTTGGGGGCCAGAGAGTAGAATATGATCATTCAATTAGAAGGACACCCATTGGCCCATATATGTGAATGCTTGATTCCCAGTGTGTGGAAATTTTGGAGAAGAATTTGGAGATATGGCATTGTCAGAGAAGGTTGCCACTCGAGTCCAGCTTTGAATTTTCTTTTTTTTTTTTAGAGGTCTTTTTTATCTGAATCTGTCTTTTTTTTCCACATTTAATTTTTTATTATTGCATTATAAATAGTACCATTCAAAATTTCCACCTCCTCCGCTCCTCCCATTTCCCTCCCGCTTCCCCACTCCCCCTCCCCTTTTCCCCTCCAGTC
>PVIU01034288.1:0-11483 GCA_004026605.1 Ondatra zibethicus | reverse complement strand
TAATACATGCAGAAGAGATAGGTCCTGGTGTCATTGTTGGTGGCTTCTCCATCTGCCAACTTTCGCCGCCACATTCAGAGAGTCTGGTTTGATGATATGCTCATTCAGTCCCAGTCCAGGTGGATTGGTGCGCTAGTATGTATAACTTTTAAAATTATGTTTTCCCTAATTTTAGATTTCTTTGTGATCTCTGGGACATGGTAATCTTTTGAACTGAGATCATCCTAAAGGACATGATGTCAAAGGAAGGGGTACTGACTGATTTAGGTAACACCTTTAATTACAGGAATACTCTTGTAAATGTAAATTGGAAATTTCACAATTTGAATACCTGAAATACTTTTCCAGGTCATCAGAGGACATGCTTTGCTGATTTTGGGCACTACTGATGTTTGGAAGCCTGGGCTCTGCCATTCACAGTCATTAGGACCGAAAATCTGCAGTTTCCACATTCCATTCTAAAGTGCAGAAATTGCTTAACTGTGTCCTCGACCACTTTTCTTTAAAACATAACCCTCTCAAAAGAACAAACTAGCTTTCTTCCTAACTTTAAACTTTTCCATTTCATGAAGTATCATATTATGTATTAAACAGATCACTTGGTGATCTATCTCCTTTGTCTTAGTCACTGTTCTATAGTCATGAAAAGACACCAGGACAAAGGCAACTTTTATAAAGGAAAGGAATTAATTGTGGTCTTGCTTACAATTTCAGAGGTTTAGTCCATTTTCATCATGGTGGATACATGGCAACCTGCAGTCAGGTGCTGGGGCAGTGGCTTAGTGCTACATTCTGATCCATAGGCAGAGAAAAGAAAGAGGGAGGGAGGGAGGGAGGGACAAAGAGAGAAGGGGAACAGAGAGACAGACAGAGATGGACAGAGATAAAGGCAGGCAGACAAAGAAAGACTGGTCTGGACATGGGCTTTTGAAACCCCAAAATCCTTCCGAGGGATAAACTTCCTCCAGTAAAGACCATACCACCTAATTATATCAAAGAGTTCCATTCCCTGGTGACTAAGCATTCATTCAAGTATATGAGCCTATGAAGGACATTATTATTCAAACCACCCACCAAAACCATTTACAAAAAAGGCTTTGGATTATTTTGTTTCATCTTTTCTTTTCTTTTTATTCTCTCTTTTTTTTGCCTATCACACCTCTAGAAGTTAATAATGGAACCTGACATACTCCATATCTGTTGGCTAGAAACAAATGAATATTTAAATGCACATTACAATCTAGAACTTTAGAAGGGTTTTTAGGTGTGAGATAAATTCAGAGTTAGAAAAGGGTCAATTGGATTAAAAGAGAATTGCATAATATAAGGAAAAGAGTGGGACTGGGAAGAAAACACAGCTTAGTGATCACTAAAAGCAAAGGACAAACGAGGACAAAGAGAGCCGGGTAAGAGGTGTATGATGAGCTGCTGGCATTTCTGAATATTTGTTAGGGAGTGAGTCTTCATGTAGGAAGTTTTGAAAGGGAGTATTGATGTTTTGTGGGATCGATAAAGGATATGTATGAGTGTGGGTAAAAGGAGACTCACTAGGTTTTGTCACGGTCATTTGATATAGTCAAAGAATGAGAACTGGAGCCTATGTTTGGCCTTGTTGTTGCCAAAGGGATATTGAACTTTCAAATCCTGTGAAGTCACATGGGAAAGAATGGTTCTTTGGAGGAAGCTCAGTACAAATGGGGTAGAGTAGTACTTTAATCTCCAGGATCTTTCTGGAGTATAGTACTTAGACAAAGTTCACCATTGTCAATGTCCAGCACCACCACACAGCAAAATAAAGTTACACACAAAATATCACACAAAAACATACATTATATTGCACTGTATATTCATCAAGTCCATTCTATTATATTTTTTCCTCCTTAGTGCTCTGTGGTTTTGTGTTCACTTACCTCTTTCACATAGTTATCACCCATATTAACCACAAAGGATACACAAGTGAAGATACTGCATGTCAACAATCTGCCCTTCTCTTCTTAGGGCATCTCCCACATCAACTGTATACAGGAGATTGGAACGTCACTGCATCAGAGAAATCTTCCTAATGACCCTCTAAAATGGAACAGAATCTTCATCCTTTAATTCTGCCTTATTTTTCTTATTAGCACTATTTACTATAATCTGTACCATCACCATCTCTACCATTCTATTACAGACCCTTTGTTGTTGCTCAGTGCTGTGTCTCCAGATCTTGTAATAGCTTCTGACATAGTATAGGAATTCCATAAATATTTGTTTGACGTTTAAACTTCTCTGTACAACTATTTTGATCTGGGACATTAGAAGGGGAAATACTGAGAGCAAATGATTAACACTGTTAAAGTATTTTTTTATGTATTTCAAGATGATTTCTCCTTGCAGTGAAATTTTGGAATATTTTTGGTACAAATTATGATACTAAGATAAATACTATAATATCCTGCTTACATTTTAAGCTGTACTCAAGAGGGTATCATTTTGGATTTCATCTCTCATTATATACCCAGCATCTGTTACATGTTGGCATAATTTAAGCAGAATGTATTTAGGTTTTTTTGAATTTTCATTTTTTTCTTGAATTTCAATCAATTGGGCCTCAATCACTAGACTAGATTTCCAAAAGTAGAGCTTGGAGGAAAAAAAAAAAGCTTGTCAAAAAAATAAGGCACAGCTGATAATAGCTAGACCTTGTGAAAGACAAAGCCAGTTATCCATACTTTGACAAAGAGGAACACTGTTTAAGAATATTGTTTTTTAAATGAGAAATGTCCTCTATAGGTTATAGTATTTGAATACTTTGTCCCCAGTTGGTGGTATTGTCTGGGAAAGTAGAGGAAATGGAACTTGGACAGAGGTGGACTTTGAGAGCTTATAGGCTGACCCCTACTTCCAGCTTTCTATTTGTGTTTCATACTTAATGTTTAAGAAATGATTTTTAGCTTCCTGCTGTCAAACCTGCCACTTCCTACCATCCCTCCTTGCCATGATGAATTCTCATCACTCTGGAAACATATGCCTAGATAAACCCATCATTCTAAAGCTTGACTTGGTCATGGTGCTTGATCACAACAATAGGAAAGTAGCAACACAAAGAGTCAACACAAAATGTACTGAGACTTGCAACCAAATGGTATCAACTATGGTTTATGTGCTTAATACAAAATCTCAATATCTTTGAATGAGAACTTTGTGTCCAGACCCAACCACATAGAAAGTATAAACAGGATTCCATTTTCAACCCTACCCATTGCTGAGAGTAGGAAGGAGGACTTTGAGAAATACCCTCCATGCATTGCAGAATAGACAGAAGTTTCATTTATTTATGAATCAAATGAGTAAATTACTCACTTTATTGATGACTTAGGGAGAATTAGAGTACACAAAAAATACGTTTTCCAAACTACTGAAAGTAGTGAAAATATAGACAAACTGTAAAGCATTTTAACAGGACAAATAGTTTTGATCTTAACAATAATGAATTATGTATATTAAAATTTTCAAGAATTTTTGGTTCATATATACTTATACATTTATCTCAACCTGGTACCAACTACTTACAAAAACAGATTGTAGTTAATATTTGTTTCTAGAGGGTAGATTGGTAAAATGCATACCAAATATGTTATTGTAAGGTGTAGATGGAAGTTTCTGCAACACTTGGTAATTCATATATGGATATATATATATGTGTATATATATATATGAATATATATCGGTTGGTTTAATTCAGCAGCATTCATAATCAAATGTCATTTAGCAGGTGTTGTTCCTTCCTCAGTGGTCAAACAATTCAAGACAACATAATGACATATAATATCCAGACTCTCTAATTTCCATTTTTATGTGGCTTCTTTTATTATTCTATTTCTTTTTAAAGGACTTTCTCTATCCTTTTTCTTTTCTCTCCCAAGCCTATGTATATTTTTAAACACACTGTAAATTATTTAGGTTTTTTTTTTTTTGTCTGACTCTGTCTCTACTCTAGCTCTATCATTTTTCTAATCACATGAGTGGCATGTCTAGGATTAAAGCAGTGGCTTTTTAGCAGCTGACTCTACCCCATTATTTGACTTCCTGAGAGTCTAGCTTCATGGCAGAGGTATGGGTTAGAGCCATTTTTATTGTCACAACTTGGTGATGTTTCTAAGGTCTATAACACCATCAAGAAGCATGCTGCCAGCTTCTGATGAACACCATTTAAGTGTTTGATAGTAGGGCCTCTTCTTAAAAGATTCACAAGGTTTTTGCCAGTAATGCTGACTCAGTAAGCCTCTCTTAATGGAGCCATGCTTCTGCTTGCCTTTAGCAAACAGAGCCCACCCAAGAAAATGTTGCTGCCAAGAAGCCATGCTCAACTCTGTTCTTTTATGTCCCTTCCCAATCTCTCTCAGATTTTATCTGGATGTAGTATCAAAATATTGAGCACCATTTGTATACAGAAGTTTCTGTCCAACCTGGTCCCACAACTGTTCAGTCCCAAATAAATACAAGGGAGTTATATTAATTATAAACTGTTTGGCCTATTGCTTAGGCTTATAACTAACTATCTCTTACAATTTAAATAAACTTATAATTCTTACCTATGTTTATCCATGTGTCTTGGTACCTTTTCTCAGTAAGGCACTCTTATCTTGCTTCTTCTGTATCTGGCTTGTGACTGTGCCTCTGCCTTTCCTCTTCCCAGAATTCTCCTAGTATAGTCACTCTGCCTATACTTCCTTCTGTGCTACTGGTCAATCAACATTTTATTAAACTAATACAAGTGACAAATCTTACAGTGTATAAGAGTACTATCCCACAGTAATAAGACCCAAAGTTAACTTGTAAGCCACATCCACCAAAGGAGTAGGTAACTCCTGGAATACTGGGAGTTCTAGTTTTTTCAAAATAACAAAGCCTCATGGGAAAATACAGTAGGCAAATGAGTTTGTCCTTATAAGCTCTTGTAAATTTTTTCTTGGGGACACTCAACTGGGAAATTCCGGGAGAGGTCTTGACCAAAGTCTATCTTGGTTAGTATTTGATTAAAGTTTGCTTCACAGAGAGATGCATGGATTGCTCTAGGAAAGGGAAATGGATGAGATATCCTAAGTAAACTGGGGGAAGGGGGTATGGAGGAAAAGATCATGAGGGAATGGGATGGGCCCTCTGCATGTGGGTAGTTTGGCCTGTTTGCATGACCTCTGGCAGTGGGACTAGGATCTATCTCTGGTGCATGAGCTGGGTTTTGGGGGCCCATTTCCTATGGTGGGGTGCCTTGCTCAGCCTTGATGCAGTGGGCAGGGGCTCAGGTTTGGTCCTGCCTCAACTAGATGGGCCAGGTTTTTTTAACTCCACATGGGAGACGTTACTGGTTCTGAGGAGTGGAAAGGAGTGGGGGAGGAGGTGGAGAGCAGGAGGAGGGAAGGGAGGGGCATGTAAAATTTGGCTCAAAATAGTGGAATTGTGATGTGGGAGGTGATATATGCCGTGAATATGTTTGATTGTCATTGGTTAATAAAGAAGCTGCTTTTGGCCAACGACTTAACAGAATATAGCCAGGCTGGAAGTGAAGGAGTGTAGGCAGAGTTAGGGAGAAGCCATGTAGCCTCTGCTGGAGATAGACACTTCTGCTGGAGCCCGCTGAAACTTTGCCGGTAAGCCATGACCTCATGGTGATGCACAGATTAATGGAGATGGGTTAGTTTAAGATGTAAGAGCTAGCCAACAAGAAGCTAGAGCTCATAGACCAAGCAGGGCTTTAAACAATATAGTTTCTGTGTGATTATTTTGGGTTTGAGCCACTGGCAATGAATGGTCTCCACCAACAAATTGTCACACAAACGTGTGCCAGCTAAATCCACATAAAACCCGTGAAAGCTTAAAAAGGAATTCAAGACATAAAAGAAGAAAGTTAAGCGTAGCTTTTTGGTAAGCAGCATTTTCTCAGGTGTGCTCTGTTTACTAGAAGCAAGCAGAAGCATTATTCCTTTAAGAGAGGTCTTCCTGATTCAGCTGTAGCAGAAAAAAACCCACATGGTTTCAAAATGGTGGCTTCCTGGGCCGTGCTGCAAACACAAACTCTGGCTCTTTCAGAAGACCAAGCATTTAAATGGGTTTTGTGAGCAGCATGTTATAAACTGCTTAATGACATGATATAAACCTATTGCATACTTGGAACTGAGGTGGTATGCATGACCCACAGAGGCAGTGAGCATGCTTTTGTTATGTTGGACTGGCTGGAGCCAAAAGGCAGAGAAGCCTTAGTCCTAGCCACATCCACTTAGCCTTTAAGAAAAAAAGGCTGTCTGGTCAGAAAATAATTACAGATACACAATAAAGACAGGTTCAAAGGAAAAAGACCTCTAAATGGGTCATGATGTTGGATAAATGTACTTAGGCTTGAGAAAGAGAGAGGGAAAAGAATATAGTTATAAAAGGAAGTAATTGGTTTTAAAAATAAAACAAAGTCCTTAAAGAGACAGTATAAGACAGTCATATGTTAAATGGAATAAAAAAAAAATAAGCCACATATGGGAAATGCACAGAGAGTCTGGATTACGTATATTATTGTGTTTTCTTTGAATTTTTTGACTGTGAATGAGCAAAATACAGAGAGACATGTCATTGTACGGGCTCCTAAGCTAAACCAGCATATTTTAAAGGTATCTTGACTTCAAAACTTGGGTCTAAGGATATGCTGCTTTGGAAAAGAAGTTCTGCTTTTGTTTCCACAGAAGATGAGAAACTATGGATTCCTTTCAGGTTAATGTGGTTTGATGGACCAAGACCCCTCCAAAAGGTCTTTGTGAACCCTAGAAATTCTTTTCCAAATAAACAGCAGGAAGTAGTTTGGAGAGAACTATGCCCAAACTCCCTAAATGATTGTTTATAAATGTTTGTCTACATTTAGAGGGGGATATGCTATACAGATATGCATTGGTATGGATCTTTGTTTATTGATTCAAATTTAAGGCCAATTTTGTTATATGTATATTTCTGCTCTTGATTAAGGTATTGTGTTTGTGCAGCTCATTTAAAAATGTAATATATAATTAAGAAATGTAAGTTAATAGAGATTAATCTATAATAGTCAAGCTTATAGTCATGTTAGTTAGTTTTTTTTGATATATAGAGGTATATTTCAGTTAGATAGATAATCTTCAACACTTTCAAAGACCCACAGAATATGGCATTTAAAATGTTTTAAGAACTTAGCACTTTTCATGACAATGAGACACATCTGCTACTGGCAGCACAAATCTACTTCAAGAGGATAATGGGCATTGAAAAGACTCCTCATGGAGTTTGTCAGCCATTTGTGCAAGAAACTGCTCTTGCCTGAACTGTTTGGCTTGCAGAACCCACAGAAATGAGACTGTTGAAGCTTCCTAAAGAAGGCAAGATAGTCCTTTGGGGTTTCTGTTTCATGAAAGAGTTTGCCAGACATTCTGCAGGACACAGAAGAAAGTGACTGGCAAACTGCCAATATAGGCAGAAATTTCTTTGAAATTTCCTGCTTCATAGAAAAGTCTGCCAGATACTATGGGCCAGTAGGCTGAAGATGGGTACCTGCAATGTTACAGAACTTTGGGTGGCTGTCCAGGCAATGGGATCTCTCTGTCAATTCTAGAGTTTTGGGAGTTGTTTACAATGCACTTCTTGTTTACTTAGATAATATTATGTTTTATTGCCATTGGTTAATAAAGAAGCTGCTTTTGGCCAATGGCTTAACAGAATATAGCCAGGCTGGAAGAGATATATATAGAGAGAGTAGGCAGAGCCAGGGAGATGCAATGTAGCTGGCACCAGAGACAGACGCTCTGGAACCTTGCTGGTAAATAGCGAGCCATGTGGTAAAATATAAAATAATAAAATGGTTTAATTTAAGATATAAGAGATAGCTAGAAATACACTTGAGCTATTGGCCAAACAGTATTGCAAATAATATAGCTTCTGAGTGATTATTTTGGGTCTGAGCTGCCAGGAACGCATGAACAACCTTCTCCAACAGAATTGGTTTTTCTTTTGCAAATCTCAGGATTAACAATATCTCCTTCTCTGCCTTTCCAAACTGTAGAGACCTAAGAACTATTTTAAGGGTACAGTGAAATCACAAAACTTGAACTTTCCATGGGTAGAAAGAAAGGTTTATTGGGGATCAAACTGCCAAGACTATCTCTCAATGGGGTACAGGCCTGGGTAGAGGTTGAAGGGGGGCCAGAAAGTAGAGCAAAATGGCAGAAAAGTAAGTTGACTTCATGTGTCAGCAGGGTGGTGTATTTGCACTGATATAGTCTATTAGGGATTGATCAGGCACTAGAAGTCCTTGCTTAAGGGTTGATGTTTGAGACTGATTAAGGGAGGTACTTAGTAAACAGAAACTTCCTTTTCCAGTAAATATAAGCTTATCTTAAACTTGTTTATCCAATAACAATCCTTCTGTTCACTAGATTAAAGTCCTTCTGTTTAGGACAATGTCACCAGCACTGCAATTTTGGGGTGTCAATTTGGACCTGACAAACATGTGATGTATTTTTAAAGACTATTCATAATACCCCAAAATTGCACATAATCTCAATTGAGCATCAAAATGTTATTTTATGGATATCACAGGATAATCACACACTAAATATAGTGTGTGTGTGTGTGTGTGTGTGTGTGTGTGTGTTCGTAGAGCATGAGGCAATCCTCAAGAATGTAAAATGTTCAAATATTGGCTATAAGCTTCCAGTTAAAAATCTCTGAAACAACATAAACACACAGTCTTCCTCCTGGCCTGCTCTGATCATTCATCCTGGAACACTGTCTTGAGCCTCCAGCACCACTGAAACTGTTCATTTTCATATTGTTAAATTTTTCAATAGTTTACTTTATTTCCAACTTCAAAATGCTTGCAATTGCATGTATAAGTTAAGATTGGGGCATGTATTTCAGATAAGATGCTCTGGAGAAATAGGCCAATTATCTCCTGTGGAGTGAATGGGCTGGAATCGGATGTACGGCAGAAATTTTAGCAATGTATAGGACCCAGCACTGATCAGGCATAAAAGACACCTGCCACTGTACTGAAAACTTGGTTCTTTCTTTGTTTCTTTTTTTCATCCTATCTAATCCTGGGAGAGGACCCAAGACATCCCTGGAAAACATGGGGAATTGAAAGATTTGGAACTCAGGATAAGAACTTTACCTGGGCTGTGTGCTTTGTTTTCAAAACTCATTTCAAATAAAAAGATCAGGTCTAATCATGAATTTACTCAGGACCCCAGAGTAGACTCTGAGTTAGTGACCTTTCTGCCCTTTCATTCAATGCAGAAAAAGGCTTGAATGTCACTATGACATTTACATGCTAATAGAATATTCAAGAATGAACTGGAGCCAGGAAGTAAGACAACAAGAATCTGGATGCTCAGGCTACAAAAGGGGTTGGGAGCATCAAAAGGGACATGGATTGAAAACAAGGGACAGGGGTCTCAGGTTCTGGCCCTCAAACCTCCTCAGACCTTCCAGAACTGAGGGAGAGCAACTATAGGGATTTTTAATGGGTATAATTTGTACTTAGAAGCAAATATCTTTTTTTCCAATTAGCATTCTTCTTTCTTTTACTGGTCTACTGGCCATAGCAGGTTTTTCATTCATTTTATGCTGCCTTGCTTTCACATTTAAGCACCATTTTTTTCTATACATTATAAAGTCTAAAAATGACAGAAACAGAGGTTTTAAAAGCTTTTAAGTGCAAGATTTAAATGTATATTTCTCTCTTGAAGCATAAATCCTACTTTTCTATTAATTATATTCACATTCAATTATAAAAGGTATCATCTCTTCATGCAAAGTGTAGCTGGAATCAGTCTTGAGATCAACATATCTTATATGTGAATTTTAAAAAGAAGTTAAAAGGAAAGGACAGTACATTTGGTGGAGAAGAAAGTTAATTGTAGATAAAAGGTAAAGCATAGCCAGAGTCAGAGACATCTTGAAAATCCAGAATGGACTTGATCCTGAGCCATGTGAGGAGATGAGGAGGGGAAAGAAGAAGGGCGAGAAGGGAACCAGGTGTAGTAGCTAAGTGGGCAAAGGTAAAAAAGGGGTGGGTAACCAAAATGGCTGGATTAAATATGGAAGAGGCTAGCCCCTGGGCTGGAGGGTTTGTGGAGTCTAGGGTAGGGTATGCCAGCCATACCTTGCAATAGGTAGGGATTGAGGGATGCTAGAAAAACATGGCAGCAAGGAAGATCCACTTTGATATGTTATGGACATGTCAGTCATTATTCCCAGGGGTTGAAACTTAACTATACACACACACACACACACACACACACACACACACACACACTACACACACATTCATGTATATATATACATATATATATACAATATATGTGTATACATCTATATATACAAAAGATATATAATATGATCTAGAGTTCATTATTATAACAATGACTCTTTGATAGCACTGATTAGTTCAGACAAGGATTCAAGACCTTATGTGCTTAACTGGATATTGTGGGATTTGATCTTAGTTAGCTTTCATATTATAGTAATAAACATCATGATTAAAAGCAGCTTGGGAAGAAAGAATTATTCCTTCTTACAATTCTCAGGTCACTTTACATTACTGAGGGAAATCAGTACAGGATCCCAAGCAGGGCAGGAACCTGGAGGCAAGAATTAATTAAAGCAGAGGACATGAAGAAATGCTACTTACTGGCTTGCTCTTCATTGCTGACTCAGTTCACTTTTCTTTTTTAAAAATATCACCCAGAATCACTTGCCAAGGAATGACACTGCCTAAGAGAGGGATAGGCCTTCCCACAACAATATTTTAATAAAGAAAATGCTCCACAGGCTTTTCCACAGGCCAATATACCTAGCGAGAGTATTTTGTTGTTGTTGAGATTCCATCTTCTCAAATGACTATATTTGATTTAAAAACTTGCCAGGACAGAATGTTTTACTAGAACTTCAGAAAATGATAAAGATAATTTACCAAAAGAGATAGCTATGATTTTCTCCTTTGTAATGCAGAAAGTTAGACAGATTCTACAGCATTTCTGATTCAAAGAAGAGAGGCACTGTTCTGCTAATGCTTGAATCTTCCGACTATCACCAAGATGGAAGTTGCTATATTTCCATCTTGCTCCTAGACTAGAGCAAGTTTATACTAAATTTTTGATATTTGACTAATACATATGGCATTTCAATCTTGTAAATATGTATAGTCGGGGACTGCTCATTCATTCCCGGCCACCAAGGCCTGAAATAACCACATAGAAACTGTATTAATTAAAACAGTGCTTGGCCTATTTGCTTTTGCATATTTCTAGCCAACTCTTCTATCTTAAATTAACACATTTCTATTAATCTGTATATCACCATGTGATTGTAGCCTACTGGTAAGATCCTGTCCGAAGTCCAGTGTCTGTATTCTGTGGCGGCTACATGGCTTCTCCCTGACTCTGCCTACCCTCTCTATATATATCTCTTCCAACCTGGCTATAGTC
>PVIU01034287.1:0-11490 GCA_004026605.1 Ondatra zibethicus | reverse complement strand
GTTCTTGAGGTCCTAGCTAGAGCAATAAGACACCAAAGGGAGATCAAGGGGATACAAATTGGAAAAGAAGTCAAACTCTCACTGTTTGCTGATGATATGATAGTTTACATAAGTGATCCCAAAAATTCTACCAAGGAACTTCTACAACTCATAAACACTTTCAGCAATGTAGCAGGATACAAGATTAACTCAAAAAAAAAAAAATCAGTAGCCCTCCTATACACAGATGATAAAACGGCTGGGGAGGAAATCAGAGAATCAACACCCTCCACAATAGCCACAAATAGCATAAAATATCTCGGAGTAACTCTAACCAAATAAGTGGAAGACTTGGATGACAAGAACTTTAAATCTTTGAAGAGAGAAACTGAAAAAGACACCAGAAAGTGGAAAGACCTCCCATGCTCTTGGGTAGGGAGAATTAATATAGTAAAAAATGGCAATCTTACTGAAAGCAATCTACAGATTCAACGCAATGCCCAGCAAAATCCCAGCAAAATTCTTCAAAGACCTTGAAAGAACGGTACTCAACTTCATTTGGAAAAGCAAAAAACCCAGGATAGCCAAAACAATCCTGGGCAATAAAAGAACTTTTGGAGGCATCACAATCCCTGACTTCAAACTCTACTACAGAGCTACAGTACTGAAAGCAGCCTGGTACTGGCATAAGAACAGACAGGAGGACCAATGGAACTGAATAGAAGACCCGGATATCAATCCTCACATCTTTGAACACCTGATCTTTGATAAAGATGCAAAAATATCAAATGGAAAAAAGAAAGCATATTCAACAAGTGGTGCTGGCATAACTAGATATCAACATGTAGAAAAATGAAAACAGATCCATATCTATCACCATGCACAAAACTCAAGTCCAAATGGATCAAAGACCTCAACATTAAGGCAGCCACATTGAACCGTATAGAGGAGAAAGTGGAAAGTATACTTGAACGCATTGGCACAGGGAACCACTTCCTAAATAGAACCCCAGCAGCACAGACACTGAGAGAAACAATTAATAAATGGGACCTCCAGAAACTGAAAAGCTTCTGTAAAGCAAAGGACATGGTCAACAAAACGACAGCCTACAGAATGGGAAAAGATCTTCACTAACCTCACATCAGACAGAAGTCTGATATCCAAAATACAGAAAAAACTCAAGAAATTGGACACCAAAAGATCACATAATCCAATAAAAAAAATGGAGTACAGAACTAAATAGAGAACTCTCAACAGAGGAATCTAAAATGGCTGAAAGACACTTAAGGAAATGTTCACCATCCTTAGTCATCAGAAAAATGCAAATCAAAACAACTCTGAGATTCCATCTTACACCTGTAAGAATGGCCAAGATCAAAAACACTGATGACAAACTTATGCTGGAGAGGTTGTGGGGAAAAGGGAACACTTCTGCATTGCTGGTGGGAATGCAAGCTGGTACAACCCCTTTGGATGTCAGTGTGGCGATTTCTCAGAAAATTAGGAAACAACCTTCCTCAAGACCCAGTAATACCACTTTTGGGTATATATCCAAAGGATGCTTAATCGTGCCACAAGGACATGTGCTCAACTATGTTCATAGCAGCTTTGTTTGTCATAGCCAGAACCTGGAAACAACCTAAATGGTTGTTGGGAATTGGTTCCCAAGCCAAATGCACTCAATGATTAAAAATATTCCCATGCTCTTGGACGTTTCCCAGAACTAGATAGTAAGATCCTCCTCCTGAAGTCTCCTCCCTGCTGGTGAGCTCAAGGGCCACGAGGTGGTGTGTAGGTGCTGGGAGACAACTGTGTCAACCATCTCACTTAGCTACGGACCCCAGGGGCTACAGTAGGCAGGCCAGATGTGCCCACTGGTGAAACAGTGGCAAGCCTGGTATGGGGTAACTAGGGGCTTCATGACAGGAACTGAGGCCAGCTCCATAGGAGGACGTCAGATCTGCTGCTGTGACCTGGTTAAACCTGTGAGGGAGAGGCCCAGGCCTTTGTGGGGAAGCTGTTTGACTAAAGGACATGATATACTCAACTATTTCTTTCTGAAATAACCCTGCTTCTGTCCAGGCTAGGACTGCTATCTTTGGTCAGAGAAGCTTCTTCAAGCAGTAGGTAGAAGCTACTGCAGAGACTCTGAACTTGTTAGTGCTGAAACCATGTGACGGGTGGATGGTCAGTCCTAAATGGGACCTCCTTACCAGCAAGACTCAGAGAGCGTCATGGAGTACTGGGGGAGGTGCAGAAGGAACGGAAGAGCTGGAAGATGGGGTGGAGAGCTGTTGAACACTATCTGGCTCCTCTTCTAGAGGACGCAGGTTGGATTCCCAGCACCCACACAGTGGCTCACAACTGTCTTTAACTCCAGTTCCAGGGAGATCTGGTGCCCTCTCCTGGCCTCATCTGGCTAGGCACACATAAGGCAGTACATGGGCAGAGATGTAGACAAAACACTCATACAAATCAAATAAAAAATAATTTTAAAAACTGATATTTTTATCTCAAATCAGGTCCCTGAACATGGGAAGAGGTGGGTCTCATGAGGCTTCACCCTCCCTGAGGACCTACACGAAGCTACTGGTTGCTGGGGAAGAAGGCCATTGTCTATAGTGATGTAACCACTTGTGAGATGCCCGTGCCCCAGTAGGTGACATCTCACCTGAGTTCCTATGAGCAACCCTACCAGGCCTCCTTTGAGTCACTCACACAAAGAGCATGAGCATGGAGGCTGGGCTAAATGAGAAGAGAAAGGGGACCATCCATGAGTGAGAAGCAGACAAGGAAAAAGGAATAGAGGGTGATTACGATAAAATACATCACATACATGTATAAAATGCCATAGTGAAACCCATAATTATGCATAATTTATATATTCTAATAAAAACATTTTAAAATCTCTTTTCTGGTCACTTCTGAAATTAAGGCGAAGGTGAGCAAAGTAGGAAATCCAATAAGAAATAGATAAGCATCGATTACCAATGCAACACTACCTGCTTCTCCTGGAGGCGTTTCCTCAGTCACTAGGGGTAAGCCAGATGCAAAGAAGTCCATAATGGTTGCATAAATATCTGGTTTCAGTAAATTCCAGTCTAATTCTTCATTCTCCTATAATCACGTTGAAGAAACATGTTACATTTCCAGCCATGTGCAAAGCCAATCCAGACTACCACCTCAGATCTTTCAAGAATCTTTTCTTTTTCTCTGGTGAGTCAGGGTCCCACCCTGCAGCTCTGGTTGTCCTGGAACTCGCTCTGTAGACCAGACTGACATTGAACTCTCAGAGATCCCGCCAGCCTCTGCCTCCTGAGTGCTAGGATTAAAGGCATACACCACCATAGTCCAGCTCACAGTACTGCTGCAGGACAGTGAACTATGCAAAAATATCCATGTATCTGAAATTAGTCGTATGTGCATTTGTCAAAAGAATGCATAAGCACATCCCTTTCAGAGAGGGTGTTGTACTATGGCACATGTAATTTGTTCAAAATATGGACTTGATTCCCTTTTTACTCCATCAACTCACAGCAAGAATTAGTAAAAATACTATTTAGGGGCAGGCAAGATTGCTCAGTGGGTAAAAGCTTGTCACCAAGCCTGGCAGCCTGCATTTCATGCCTGGGACCCACATGGTGGAAGGAGAGACCTCTCTCCTGTAAACTGTCCTGATTCCATGTGCATGCCTGAATACAAACACACACACACAAAATAAAACATGCAATTTAAAATGTTTTTAATTTATTTAAATATTATGGGAAAAAACAATTTTTATTCTAGTAGCCTGGAAGTTGAACTCCTAGTCCTGCCAAGGCTGCACCCTACTGTGGGCTAGCCCTGTAATTCTGGACACTGCACTGGCCCTGCTGTATGGATGAGGCTATAGGATCAGTTATACCTGGATCATAACTAACTGCAGCTAGAAAAAGCCCTTTATCAACTTGACAAATCTAAGAAGTAAACATCACCTGAGATTTTTTTTAATGTATTTACTTATTTTATTTTATGTGCATGAATGTTTTGCCTGCATATGTGTATATGTAGCATGTGTGTGGCTGGTGCCCACTGAGATAGGAAGAGAGCAATAGATCCCTAGAGCTGGAGTTATAGATGTTTGTGAGCTGCCATGTTGGTGCTGGGAATCTAAACTGGGCTCTCTGCAAAGGTGACCAGCACTCTCAACTGCGGAGCTATTTCTCCAGCCCCTCGCCTGAGAATTTTAATATCACAATGTTATTAAAAACTGTAGCACATTAAGAATGAAAATTCTAGGGTAGAGTATGGTGCATGTTTGTAATGCCAGCAACAGGGTCCAAGGAAGGAAGGACATAGGTTTTAGGGCAGCCTGAACTATACAGCAAGACTATCTATGAAAAAAACCAAAGAAGGGAAATTTAAAACCAAAGAACCAATAATGTTCTGAAGGAGGAGGGGCACTGGATTCAGAAATAGCTACAAGTCAGCTAGTCTAGCTTTATATTCATAACTGTACCTTTGTGACTGTGATGAAATCTGGTCCAAAGAAGACACTTTTCACTCCTTCAATCCTGAATAACTGCCTGTGAATACAGAAAAAGAAAAAGATGTCAAGCAAGAAGATAAACCCATGCAGAAGTAAAGAGACAAGTTAGCCATCCCTGGCTAGAACGCTATCCACTCTAGACAGCTTTGTTCCTACAGCCTGCAGCCACCTGCCTCACCCTAGGTGTCTGCCCAAGAGCACAGCACACTTGCTCCTCAAAGGCACACATGAATCTGAAGAGCACCGCCCCAAACACGCCCACCATCTGGCAATCAGTGAAAAGGCTGTGACACATGCGAAAAACGCAGCACATCTTCACATGGAAAAAGACAGCGCCGCTGAGACCCACAAGGACATGCTGCAGCCCTTCCTGAAGTCAGACACAGGCTCACCCGCTCCTTCACTCAGAAGATATCTGGCATCTCTAAGTGCCAGGTTCCAGGAAGACAAAAGACAGGCTGACCTCTCTCAGGAGCTTAGCAAAAACATTCCCTACAATAGCTCAGCAAAGACAAGATCAGCTTGCTTAGGTGAAGAGAATAAACTCTAGGAATACAAGAAATAAGAATTTTTTTCCTACTTGTTTTGTGGTAGTAGAAAATTGAACCCAGTGCCCAATCCATGCTCAGTGAGAGCTCTATCACCCTAGTGAAGTGGTGTTTTGTTTTTGGCTTTTTGTTGATTGGTTTGTTGTTTTTTTTTTTTTTTTTTTTTTTTTTTTTTTGTGTGTGTGTGTATCTTTATAAAGGGCCTCACTGTGTAGCACAGGCTAGCCTCAAACTCCCAGTCCTGTTATGTGATCAGGGCGCTGGGCTTATGGCCATGTGTCACCACACAGGTTACACAAACTGTTTTTGGATGCAAATATTTCAACAATAAAAGGTTAAAGACAGTCATAGCATAGCCTCTAAGCCCAGAACTCAAGAGATGGAGGCAAAAGGATCAGTAGTTTAAGGCTAACCTGTGCTACACAGTGAGGCCCTTTATAAAAATACACACACAGTAAGTGTAGCTAGCCTTAACTACTGAGACCAATCTCAAAAGAGCAAAAACGCTAAAAAGTTAAAATCAAATTAATCAAGAAATTAAAATCCTAGGTTGTCCTTCTGGTGTGCATTTCTCCAGGAACTTTCATGGAGTCATGTGCTATTTTTATTTAGGAAGAGGGCTACATAGATATTATCACATTGCAGCACTGTTCTGCAACTTGTCTTCTTCACTTAACAGCATATTATGTCTCAGCCTGGGGCTGTAGATCAGTGGCAGAACTCCTGCCTGGCATGCCCAAGGCCCTAGAGTCAATCTCCAGTATTGCAAGACACACAGACACAGACAGACAGACATGTATGTCTTTTTGTAAATGTTAGTTTTTAGATTTGTTTATTTCACATGTGTCAGTGTTTGCTTATACACATGTGTGTGCAACTAGACTAATAAACAGCCTAAATCTTGTATGCCTGTGTGTTTCCTGAAGTTATATTTCTTTTTTTAAAAAAACATAATATAGAGCTATGAAATCAATTAAATAGTGATGAGGACTTCATTATATATAATAAAATAAAACTAAACTAAATAACAAAATGAAATAAAAACATGAGAATGCCTATTACCTACTGTAATTTTTTTAAAGAATTATTTTATTTGTTTTATGTGTATGCACATGTATCTATGTATCTGCACATGGGTACAGAGTCTGAAGAGACAAGAAGAGGGCATTGGAACCCCTAAGATCTGGAGTTACAGGTAGGTGTGAATTGCCTAGGTGCTGGAAAATCGAACTCGAATCCTTTGTAAGGGAAGCAAGTACTGTTAACCACCTCACCTATTTTCTACTGTACAAGTGCAAAAGATGGAAATACCCACCAAACACTTGTTTTACACACACATACACAGGCATGTGCACTAAATTATAATATACACACTTCTAACTGTTGTCTGTATCAAAAGCATGAAAAATAAATGGTCTACAGTGCATTATGAGAAATGGCATGCTTAAGTCAGAAAAAATGTATACATTTATACTCTAGAAAGTTAAAAACTTCTTTCTGAGCCTCACTTTGCCTTCAGGTCATGTATGGGAAGGTCACCTATGCTGATTTCTACATGTGCTTGGCAAGGAGCATCAAGGTGGAAATTCCAATGGTGTCAGGGTGCAACTCAATGGCAGAACACACATTCTGCACGTAAAAGGCCCTGGTGTCAACTCAGGGGCAGAGTGCACATTCTGCATGGAAAAGTAAGCTAGCAAGAATTTAGCTGATGCTGACTCTAGTATTTCTCAGTATAAATGACTGCTCCAGCCATAGGTTCAGAAGAGGCTTGGTGTACTTTATTTACTACTCTGACACATTTAATATGTTTCTTGTGAACTTAAAAACTGCCCTCATTGATTTTAAAAGGTTGTGCCACATCTGACAACTGCCATCATTTATGGTTCTGAATGAAACCCTAGAAACTTACTCTTTCTTATGGAATTAAAGGAGCACCTTTTCATAGTTCTTGGAAATCAGAGATTTAAGCTGGGCATAGTGGCAGCCATCTGTAATCCCAACACCAGGAAGTGGAGGTACAAGGGTTCAAGGCCAACCAGTTACACAGCCAGCTTGTGATCAGCCTAGGCTACAAGTGATGTCCATTTTCCATCTCCAAACATTTTGAAAAGTGCTGGAGAAAATGGTTTAAGATAAAGTACACAGCACACACACGAGAGGGCCTACATTCAAATCCTCAGCAGACATGTATACAGTTGGTCATGGTAGCACACACCCGTAACCCCAGTGCTTGAGAGGCAGGGGATCCCGAGGACCTTCAGCCAGTCTACTAAGTAAGGGAGCAATGGGTTCTGAGAGGGACCTTGTCTAAAAACCTAAGATGGAGGGCTAGAGAGATGGCTCAGAGGTCCTGAGTTCAATTCCCAGTAACCACATGGTGGCTCACAAGCAACTATGAGATCTTGTGCCCTCTTCTGGTGCATGCATACATGGAGGCAGAATGTTGTATACATAATAAATAAATAAATAAATCTTTAAAAAAAAAACAAAAACTAACAAATGAACAAAAACTAAGATGGAGAGTGACAGAGGACACGCAAGGACACTCTCCCTGGACTCTGTGTGTATGCATACTCATACAACTACACAAACTCATACCCTGCCCCCCCTACACACACATATACACACACACAAACTCATACCCTGCCCCCACACACATACATACACACACACAATTTTTTAACATTTAGAGTTTTAAAGATTTAGATCAGAAATTTATCATAATTACCCATTTGATGAACTTCCTTCTTAGGTTAAAAAAAATTAAATTTAAGTATTTATGCTACCAAGCTGTCAAATACACTCCCTGGAGAAAGTTTTTGTAATTTCAACTTAACTCTTCCAAAACCAACCTGACAACCAAATGTGTTAGCTCTGCAAGGCTGCCTAACCACAGAGGGCCACTGTGCTTCCAGGAAAGAGCCAGCAGAAACAGTACCTGGCCAGAGGCGAGCAGAAAGCTGCAGCTGGTGTGGGGAAATCCATGGTTCTCGACTCAAGAACTGGCTTTCCTGGTATAAACTTTAAGCTGTTGGGATTTGGGGTGTCTTGTGTTTGAATAAACATGAATCGTACTGAAAAAGAGAAAGAGTGTTATGCTAGAAAAAACAGTTTAAGTTAGATAACAAGGTGCTCTAATGTTTTAAGATTTATTTTTTTAATATATGTAAATATTTTGCCTGCATGTATGTATGTGTATCATGTGTCTGAAGTGCTGCGGAGGCCGGGAGAGGCCATCCACCCTCTAGAATGGAGTCAGGAATGGCTGTAGGCTATCATATGGGTGCTGGGAATCAAACCTAGCCCTCTGGCAAGAGTAGCAAGTTCTCTAACCACTGACCCACTCTCCTGCCCCCAAAGTGCTCATTTTTAAATGAACGGAAGTAAGAAAAATTAGGAGGCATAAAAAGATCCCACAAACTTTATTTCCCAAGATGCTCAGAGAAATCCTAAGAAGTTAAAATGCCTGAACTTTGATGCTCAAGCATGTTATTAAAAGTCCTGTGCCTCCAATCAGGAAGAATCTGCTTTTACAGCAAACAATTTTTGAAATAAAACTTTAAAGAAAGACTGCCACTACTTTCTGTTCTGAACCAGCCATTTTCTCTAGGTTTGCTTGTTTGAGAGAGAGTCTCAGTATGTAGACCAGGCTGGCCTTGAACTTATAGAGATCTGCCTGTCTCTGCCTAAGGAGTACTGGATTAAAAGTGTGGGCTGTGATGCCTGGCTTCACTTTTTGTTGTCTTAACAATTTACTAAATTATTAAGTAATTTATTATGGTAACTAAAGTCACATACTCATTACTGAATCTGAAGGATTAAATCTGTCTTTCTCCTACTCAACACACTAGAGTAAATCAGGTCTACAGAAAAGGAGTTTTTGGAAGCACCAGAGGATGAAACTATAAACGTGAAAACAAAGACAAAACAAAACTTTATTTGAAAGCTAGACTCAGATGAATGGAGTTGCCCATGCCTACAGCTCCAGAGTGGGAGGCTGAGCAAGATGACCCTGAATTCATGATAGTCTCAGCGACACAGCAAGCTCCAGGCTAGCCTTGGAATCTTAGCAAGCTCCTCTCAAAAAGTCAAACCAAACTAAACAACCCAGGGAGTAAAAATTAAGAAAAATACAGTGTCCCCACACAACTTTTCTCCTTTCACATAAAAAAGCTACTTCAATACTAGTCTGAATAGATATTCAACAAAATCATTCCAATCGCATTTTAAATTTGGTTTAATTAGGTATTTTAAAAACAACTCCACATACTTACAAATAACATTATATGGACTTAATAGGTTGTATTTAAGAATATACATGGATACACAAATACATACGTGCATGCAATAACAAACTGGTGAAAAGGGAGGGCAGGAATTTGAAGGAGGGTAGAAAGAGCTATATGGAGGGCTTATAGGGAAGAAGGGGACAGAGAGACATTATAATTACAATACAATCTCTAAATAAATAATAAATAAATAAATCCTAGCTCTGACATCCAATGGACACTTCTGAAAGTGTCCTGAGTTAGCACAGGATAAAGGCTGATGTGAGATACTTCTTCCCTTTGGGGAGTGGTACTACAAGGTTCCTAACTAGGCAGGTACCAGCTCCTGAACAACAGAAATGGGAACTGTCAAAGACTGAAATCACTGAGTGTCCAACAGGAAAAGACCAGAAAACCACAAACTGCAGTCCCACAGAATTTAAGCAATTAAAGTGGCCTGACCTGCTGAGTTACTCAGTATTTACATCCAAGACATTTTGAGATTCAAGGAAACATGCAGGCCATAGACAACCATTCCTCCCTCATCTCCAGTAACAAAAGAGATAAGAACTCCTCCTGACTCACGTCATGCCCTCAGCCTCACCCCAGAACGTGGCCACAGGTGTGTGAGATAACATGAAGAGAGAGAGGCTAATCCACGACATCAAGCCACACCCACCCACCCCTCTCCAAGCTTCCCCAATTACAGTGCAGTGCTCACATTTCAAACTACTTTCAAAGTCAGATGCTAGGTTTGGATAAAAGCCAGGAATTTACAGTTGTACAGCTATCCCTATAGAAATAGAGAAAGTAATAGCTTAAAATGCACGATTCTTTCAAACACAAATCCACTTGTAACTTCTTTTTTTTTTTTTTTTTTTTTTTTTTGGTTTTTCAAGACAGGGTTTCTCTGTGGCTTTGGAGCCTGTCCTGGAACTAGCTCTTGTAGACCAGGCTGGGCTCGAACTCACAGAGATCCACCTGCCTCTGCCTCCTGAGTGCTGGGATTAAAGGTGTGTGCCACCACCGCCCGGCTGTAACTTCTTTTTTATATTTCCTTTTAGAAATCATTTACTGAGCAACTCACGTTCTCAAAATGTGCTAATAAGACTTAGAGATTTCATCAGTCTACAGATAATGTCCTCTGACGAATCATAGTAAAGGATGGTTTTACCATGGAGGGGAGTGGACAGAAAATCGCTGGACCCTTTTAATATGCTTCTGAATACAAGGATTGACAAGTTCCTGGGCTGATGAGATGGCACAGGAGGTAAAGGTGCTTGTCACCAAGGCTAAAGGCCTGCACTCAATCCCCAGAAACCACATGGAGAGAGCTAACTCAAGTTGTCCTCTGACCTCCACACATGCATATACAAATAAATATAATAAAAAATTTTGAAGAAACCTTTAAAATTTTGCCTTTTATGACCGCTAACTCTAGCACTGTTCCACTGGTTTCTGCCACACAATTTTCTCAGAAGAGGTGAAACTGTACCTGTGTTAGACAAGGGTGCATGCATCGGGAAAAGTGGTCTTCGTACATACTGGTGCAGAGGTTGTTTCTTAAAGGTGTATGGAGTCACCACATGACAGAACCTATATTTAAAAAAAAACAATGAATGACATGGTAAGGAGTCGACTCTGTTTTGTTGTTGTTTGGAAACAGGGTATCACGGTGCAGCCAGGTGGCTTCATGGACTTCTGTGGGAGATACTCTTGCCTCTGCTTCCCTGGCTCTGGAATCACAGACATAAGTGGTGAAACTTCACTTCTCTCTGACAGAGAAGCACTGACTGGGTATTTTCTTTTGTTTTTTTTTTCTTTTGGTTTTTTCTTCTTTTTTATAACTGTCTTTTTTTTATGATATTTATTGAGCTCTACATTTTTCTCTGCTCTCCTCCCTGCCCCTCCCCTCCCTCCTTCAACCCTCTCCCAAGGTCCCCATGCTCCCAATTTACTTAGGAGATCTTGTCTTTTTCTACTTTTTACTTCCCATGTAGATTAGATCTATGTAAGTCTCTCTTAGTGTCCTCATTGTTGTCTAGGTTCTCTGGGATTATGGTTTATAGGCAGGATTTCTTTGCTTTATGTTTAAAATAATTGTCTTTCTGTGTCTGGGTTACCTCACTCAAAATAATGCTTTCTAATTCCATCCATTTTCCTG
>PVIU01034286.1:0-11486 GCA_004026605.1 Ondatra zibethicus | reverse complement strand
TTTTAATTTTTTACTTGGTTTATGTGGTATAAATATCCATTCTAAAATAATATCTTCCCTCTGCATTAAAATCCCTGTAGGAGAAATTCTGGAAGGCAATATGACTAGGATACATTTAAGATTTGGGTTTACCCTATCCACATGTGCCTCCTGTAATTTTTCCTCAACCATTGTCAGTTCCTTTTCTGCTTCAGATGTTCATTCTCTGGGGCTATTCAAATCTTTATCACCATCTAAGGTTTTGTTTAAATGAACTATTAAATCAGGTGTTATCCCAACAGCTGGTCGTAGACTGGAAATGTCTCCTAACAATCTTTGAAAGTCGTTAAGAGTCTGTAACCGGTCTCTCCTAATTTGTGCCTTTTGTGTTCTAATTTTTTGTAAACCTATTCTGTAACCTAAGTAATTAACAGAATCTCCTCTTTGAATCTTTTCAGGAGCAATTTGTAATCCCCATTTAGGCAAGACTTTCTTTACTTCTTCAAACATCCTTTCTAAAGTATCTTTATTTGAATCAGACAACAAAATGTCATCCATGTAATGGTAAATTATAAACTTAGGAAATTGTTTACAAATTATTTCCAATGGCTGATTTACAAAATATTGGCACAAATTGAGCATCCCCTGTGGGAGGACAGTCCATTGATATCTCTTAGTAGGCTGAGAATTATAAGTAGGCACTGTGAAGGCAAATTTTTCTCTATCCTTTTCTTGTAAATGTATAGTGAAAAAACAATCTTTCAAATCAATAACTATAAGAGGCCATCCTTTTGGTAATAAAGAAGGCAATGAAATTCCAGATTGTAAAGGACCCATAGGTTGAATTACCTTGTTGACAGCTCTTAGATCTGTCACCATTCTCCATTTACTAGATTTCTTTTTTACAACAAACACAGGAGAATTCCAAGGGCTGGTTGATTCTTCAATATGGTGAGCTTCTAGTTACTCTTGTACCAGCTGTTCCAAAGCCTGTAATTTATCTTCAGCTAGAGGCAACTGCTTGATCCATATTGGCTTCTCAGTTAACCATTTCAAAGGTAAGGCTGTTGGTACCTCTATATGTTTGCTAGTTGCTGTATGTTCTTCTACAGCCTGAATAGCTGGTGACCTTTTACCATAATACCTCATATCCTTGCCAGAATTATGAGTTCCTGGGACTACAGGAATGTTAACCTGGGTATTCCATTGCTGTAGCAAGTCACGGCCCCATAAATTTATTGCTATATTGGCTATATATGGCCTTAGCCTTCCTATTTGCCCTTCAGGTCCTACGCATTCAACCCATCTCATGCTTTGTTTTACACGAGATAGGGTTCCAATTCCCAGAAACTGAACATCTACCTCTTGAAGAGGCCAATTCGGATGCCAAGATTCTGGAGTAATGATGCTTACATCCACACCCGTGTCTAATAAGCCTTCAATAAAGATGCCATTTATACGGACTCTTAGCTTTGGTCTTTGATCATTAATAGAAGTCTGTCAAAATATACATTTACTCTGTCCTACTGGATTTTTTGACTCATCCTCCACATTTAACTCATTATTTAGACCTGTATTGCTTTTTACAGAAGGCATTGGGCTTTTTAATTTTCTTGGTGAGACACGTTTTCCACTGCAACTGGGAATGACTAGGCCGCTTTTGGCTTGGGGGCCTGCGAGAGGCCCCTCAAGGGGTTTCCTGATGGTATTGGGTTGCCTTGTCTGTCTGTTGTTGACCTGCATTCATTGGTCCAATGTCGGCCTTTACCATACCTCCTACATATACCGGAAGGCCGAGGTCTCCTATTTTTGTCATTCCCAGAGGAGATATTCCTAGACATCCCTTGTCTGCAGTCCCTTTTCAGATGTCCTAATTTACCACAATTAAAACATTTGGCAGGTTGATGTCTCCTCATTGCTTTGGAAATTGCTTCACCTACCCAAGATTCATCATTATAGCCAAACGTCTCAACATTCATCATATGCTGAATCCATTCATCCATAGGTGCCAATCTAGACCTTAAAGGCCCAATTATCTTTTTACATTCTAAGTTTGCACTTTCAAAAGCCAGAGATTCAAGAATTATTCGTCTAGCTTCTGGGTCTGTTACTTCTATTTGCAGAGCCTTAATTAATCTCTGCAAAAAGTCAGTAAAGGGTTCTCTTTGTCCCTGCCTAACCCTGGTATATGATTCGACCCTTTTCCCTGGCTCTTGTATCCTATCCCACGCATTTAAGGCTGCTTTGTGGCATAGGGGCAATACTTCTTCATTGTAAAGAGCTTGGACCTGTGGATCAGCATACGCTCCTACACCAAGAATTTGATCTTGGGAAACCTCCAAACCTTTTGCTCTTCCTTGCTGTTCCATATGTTTGGATTCTTCTCTGAAATAAATTCCAAACATCAAGGAAGGTCCATCATCCAATACTGAAGACACTAACTGAGAGAAATCATGTGGAGTAGCTCTGACATTAGAAGCCCAAGTCCTTATCATTTCCTTAACAAATGCAGAGTGTAAGCCATAATTAACAACAGCTTGCTTAATTTCTTTTAGGTCATTCATTCCTATTGGCATCCATCTACCTTCTTTGGATCCCTTTGAGCCTTTAGAAGTTGACGCTTTGTCAGAGTAAATTACAGGGTATGATGCTTAAACCCTGGGTAAACCAGTTCTGACAGCTGGTGGTGATGTTGTATCCTGTCCTTGTGCCTTCTTACTCTGCTCACCAGCTCTAATAGTTTCCTCAATCATTTCAAATCTTTTGATCATTGTCTCTTGTAAAGCCTGAATCTCCTGACCTGCATATGTTTCTAGTGATTTCACTAAGGTATCAATTTTTTGGTCCCCATTCTGTACCTGTAATTCCAAAGTCTTAACTTTTCCCTTTAAAGATGACATGTCCTCCTTGAACTTTTCTTGGATATCATGTAAATTGCCATCCTGGAGGTACATTCTGTTACCTTATCAAAACTTTGTGATAACTTCTGCACGTCAAATTCAATGGTATAAACCCTTTCAGGTAACTTCCTAGTACCCTTGGATATGGAGTCAACTTTGCCTATCATAATATCCAGTTGTTCAGATAACCTCTGATTTTCAATAATTTTAATCCTTTCAACTAGCCATTCATTATTAGTCCGTAAAGATTGTATTGTTCTTAGGAGTGCCATATTCTTCCTTAATGATAGAATATGGAGAAGAAAACTAAAACCTAGTAACCAATAAATTGAGGTATCTTCATAGTCATATAAACCTCGCATGATATAATCCATTGTATTAGTAAAGAAAGCAGTAAAAGTTGCAATGGAAATAAAAACTGCCATATTACCTATTATCCAGCAGGTGGCGCTGTTGTCGAGTCACGAAGAACCAATGCAAAGATGACAGAAACGGGGTCCCATTTCAGTGTCTGCCTTAGTATCTATTAAAAAACTGTGAAATATGAGTTGCTCAACAAATAAATGTAATTAAATCAGTTCTATACATGAAACCAGAAATCCAGAGTCCAGGGGTAGAGAACAGCAACCCGGAAGCTGCATATGCCTCCACTTTCCTGGAGGGTTGCAGCGTTTGGCAACCACTTGCGCTCTGACTCGCACTGCTTAAGCGCTGCACTACAAGGGGGATTTAAAAACCGCTCAGAAAAGAGCAAACAGGCAGGCAGAGACTGTCTGGGCCTGTGGAGACCCGGGAGATGTGGAGTTTAAATCCACGTGGGGAGGCGGCTGAGGGAGGCCCTGTGCCAAGCCAAGCTGGCGGCAGGCAGCTGAGCCGGGGGGTTTTAAAACCAAACGTTGGGCGCCAGATGAAGGCGTAAGTCATAAAACAATCCCGTACCAGTATGAAATTGTAATTAATAAAATGGTTATTTATTAAAAGCAAAAAGACTTACTGATCACCATCCCAGACAACAGCCCTCTGTGCAATCAGGAATGAAGTCTAACAGCTGGAGACCGGAAGCAAGCAAGAGAGAGCGAGCACACAGCTGCCGCCTTTTTAAAACTAAAGACACCACGCCCCAGTGGGCTGGTATCTTAAAGGCTATTGGCTGAAGGAGCGGAAGTAGCTCCCGCAGCACGTCCATAGCAGCCAGGGGGAATTTTGGGCTTCCATGTTCAATTGAACATTTGCTGTGGCTCCTGGCAGGAGTGCCCCCCAGTATGATGCCAACACTTCCAGACCAGCAAAATTTAAGGTTGTGGGAACAGAAAGGAAAAGTTTTCCTAGGGAGTCACTACGGTGTAATGAGTATACATATTTCCTATTCCATCCTGCCTTGACTCCTGGACCCATGGATCCTGGCTATAGGAGAAACTGTACCATATGCTGGATGCTGATTCAAAGCATACAGCACCTTCTAGAGAACCCTGCCCCAGACCTCCATGCTGCTGCCATCTAATTGACACTGGAACTATGTCTTCAAAAGACCATTCTGTCTTTCATCAGGTCAGCTCCTTCGGGATAGTGGAGAACATGGTGAGACCAGTGGATTCCATGATCATGGGCCACTGTCATGAACTACACTTTCTACCTCCCCTTACCAGCCTACTGTGCCTTAAGTCTGGTTATAGGTCTAGAGGCAACTATTGGTGGCCCTGAAGGACATCAGTATTGTGTTGCCTGACATTTCCTTCTCTGAAGGTTTAGAAGACAATGAAGAATGAATTTCCTCAATCACAGGTGACAATGATAACATTTCAAGGGGGGAATGGAGGTGGAGTGATTACCCTCCCCCTCCCAAGGTGAGATTAACCCTTGAGAGCCTGAGAGTTCACAGTTCTCAGCCCTAATAAAGTCCTCCCACACATCCCCATCTCAAGTCCCAGGATCCCATACTTTACCAATTAATGCCCTTGACTTAACTGCAGACACTCTCTGAGGCTGGGGCTTGAATATTTGCTGTAGTTCAGCCGATCTTATCATGTGGGCTTCTCTTCGATTTTCTGTAGCTTGAGGTCTATGGCTGCTGGAAAGATTCTCTTCCGGAGCACACTTAGGAACTTTTATACTGTTTTCTTTATACTGGAGCCTGTCAATCTTATCACTAAATTCGTTGTTGTCCTCAACACGTGCTGAGCAGCTGGACCTTGATTAACACAAAGCTCGTTGCTATTCTTACCAGAGATGCTGAGAGCAACTGACCAGCGTCATCACTTTCTTTATCTTGCACAAACTGTCTAAAGTTTCCTATTCAGAGCCACCATTTGCATTCCTGCTCACAACGGGTGAACCGGGATGATGGACGGCATTCTTCTCCGGAAGTTTGTAAAGTGTCCTCACCATGGGCTCTCAGTTCTCTCTGAGCTCCCAGGAGAGGCTTCATTAGCTGTAGCTGTTGGCAAATGGAAAGCCTATTTCAGATACTTGAGTCACCCTTATCCCTCTGCTGCTCTGGAACCACTTCTGGTACCAAAATCTGCAGCAGTCAGGGTTCTCCACAGTAACAGAACTTATAGAATGAATCTCTCTCTCTCTCTCTCTCTCTACACACACACACACACACACACACACACACACACACACACTAAATATATGTATAATGTATGGGGATTTGAATGATTTACAAGCTGTGGTTCAGTTAATCTAAAAATTGGTGTCTATGAATGTAAAGTCCAGGAATCCTATAGCTGCTCAGTCCACAAGGCTGGATGTCTCACCCGGTCTTAAGTGTATGCGGGAACCCTGAAGAAGTGGGCCCTGATGCCAGTGAAGGAATGAACTTGCTAACAAGGAGAGAGAGCAAGAAGGCAAAGAAGAAAATCTTCCTTTGTCCATGTCCTTTTGTAGGCTTACAGAGGAAGGTGTGGCCCAGATTAGATCAGGATTAAAGATCTGGATTAAAAGTGTGTCTTCTTATCTCAAGCATCTTCCCACTTCAAATTAAGCAGAAATCCCTCATATTTGTGCCTTCCATTTTTAGGTTTTAGTTAATGCCAGATGTAGTCTAGTTCAGAACCAAGAGTAAACATCATAATTCAATTAGGACAATTCAACACCAGGAAAATTACTGTTTTCCCAAAAGGGACCGCTCCTGTGGAATCCAAGTGATGGTGGGGAGAGGAATCCAGCTCCTAGCCCAGTTGTGGTCCAGAAATGACCTTTGAGCTCCTCAAGGAGAGGAGCTGGAGGCCCAGGCTTGACCTGTCCTGTTCTCCAAAGTCATCCTTGGACACACTGTGTGCAACCTTAGAAACAGAGGAATTTTAAGGAAGGGGAGAATCACAAGTTACAGCTGCAGAGACTGAAAGTTCCAGTGCAAGGCAAGCTCCAGAAGGAAGAAGACAGGGAGGGGGCGGCTCAGTTCCACAGAGAGGAAACTATGCCCTCCTAAGTCCAGGCTTTGTATTTTTGTTGTTGCCTTACATTTGGTCTAATTGATCATGTCACCTGATCTGCTCTAAAGCCTAGAACCTGATCTGCTTCTGTCCCTGCATGCAGACAAGACTGTGACATCTGCAGGAAGATCAAAGCAGTGACATGTAGAGAGAAGCTTACAGCTTAGCACTAAGACATGCCAGTGCCCCTTCTGCTAACGTAGCCAGGTAGACACTGGGAGGCTTGGAGGTTTTGATGAGGACCCCTTTCCTTATCAGTGGCATTGCAGGTCAGCTCTGGCTTCACTGAGCCCACTAGCAAAGGCAGCATCACAATTGTCCCCTTGAGATGTAAAGTACCATGTGACAAGGTAGAGATATTTTGGTTTTGGTGAGATATGTGAATTCAAAGCTACTTTCTCCTGTCCAAAGAACAGAAGCTGAGTTCTTCTTCAGGCTGGATTCATGAAGTGTGATCTGCCTTAAATATTAGATTCTTACATATTATCATGTCTCCTCCTTAGGCGTTAATGTAATTGAGCCCATCAATGCCTTCCCCAGAATGCCTTCCCTCAGGAAAGCAGATTCATTTGATAACTCATGGGAAGAATAATCATCCCATTAATGAGACACTGGACTTACACTTTCTAGGCAGTCCTCCCTCCACATGGCAGATTCTACAGAATGTCACGGCCAAGGCTTCCTGCTTCCTGATCTCCAACTCAAACCAGAAAAATAAGGCATAGCTTTTACTTTTCCTATTCCTATTCTTTTTTCTTCTTGGTTTTTCATGACAGTGTTTCTCTGTGTAATAGTACTGGCTGTCCTGGAACTCGTTTTGCACACCAGGTTGGTCTCAAACACACTGAGATCAGCCTGCCTCTGCCTCCACAGTGCTGGGATTAAAGACATATGCCACTACCACCGGGCTCCCCTTCCTATTTTATCTTCAAATGCCGCAAGAAATCCTTTGCATGATTGGGTGACCTGTGGAACTGTGTTCTCCTGAAACACACACACTCAACACACACACACTCAAACACACACATTCTCTCTCTCTCTCTCTCACACACACACACACACTCACTCACACAAGCACTACAAAAATCACTAATCCTGGTCTTAGCATCAGGGTTTCCTCATGAGGGAGTAGGAGTGTCCTGAGCCTTCCTCTGAAGATGCCGATGGGAAACTGCAGTAGGTCTCCCTAGTCTGTGGGGAGGGTTTAAAGAGACACAGAGGACATCAGTTTAGCACAGCACAAAGCATGTGCAGATGACGTCATGACCTCCGACATGCTGTGATTGTGCATGAGGAACTTGCTGTAAGGATCCACAGTGCAGGTGTGTAACATGAGGGCCTGCTGGTGGGGGTTTCTGTCCTCCTACCCAGTTCCCACAACCAGCAAGTCCCAAAGAAAATCACATACAGGTCTCCATAAGTTATAAACTGATTGGCCCATTAGCTCAGGCTTCTTATTAGCTCTTATAACTTATATTAACCCATTATTCTTATCTACGTTAGCCACATGGCTCAGTACCTTTTTCAGCGGGGCAGGTCACATCTTGCTTCTTCCGTGGTCTGGGCAGGACTCCTTCTTCCCAGAACACTCCTGTTCTCATTGCTTCACCTCTACTTCCTGTCTGGTTGTCCCCCCTATACTTCCTGCCTGGCTCCTGGCCAATTAGCATTTATTTAAAACATAACTGACAGATACAGAATTATTCCACACCACAGGTGCTGTGATTTGCAGGACTGAGCCAGCCAACTTCAGGACTCCAGGGACAGCCCCAGGGGGCCTGGGATGGATGTTTAGTAAAAACTGTGTTATGCGAGATATGGCCCCTGTATGCACAGGTATGTTCACTTTATTAGGCCATGGTTTAACAAGGCTCTGCTTAATCTGGAATCAATCTGTCCATGGTGCGTAGGCTGTGCTTTAAATGGGCGTGTCATACAACTCCTGCTCTCTTCTTCAGTGCTCTCAGGGTCGTGGGAACACAGGACTAAGGACAAGTAGAAGTGGCTCAGAGAAAATGGATACAGGACTCAAGATTATATACTCACCGCTGTCATAGATGGTTAGCTGCCTCTGCTATTCTTTCCTGTTTCCTGATAATGTTCTTTGCTATACTTGGCCAAAACATATAATTTTACCAGAGAACCCCTTGATGTTCCTGGGATTGATAATTCTGGTAATGATACTAATACAGTGCTCAAGATGCCTCCAGTGTTTCAAGCCCTTGTGCAAATACTGGGGGGATATTATGGATGAGTTACAGCAGCAGGAACTTTTCCTAAATAGGACTGATGATTTGGGGGAAGCATAGGTTAAGATGTTGTTAGGAAACCCCCATTCTGGGAATAAAGAATCTAAGATAAAATCCCTTGCAAGATTGAGTATTCTGACACGTAAGGCTCATGGGTTAATAAAGTTTAGGATCAGGGATATATGGTGGGAGCCACCCAGGAGTACAACTGAGTCACCAGATGACCCCATTCCATACACAGGAAGATATGAGGATGATGGTCATAAGCATATGATATTTGAGGGACAAAAGCAGAATTACTTAGCTCTACCATTTATGGATAAGCTTGCAAGATCTTAACCCCCATGGTGTTTGCTACATGAGAAAGTACAAAGAAGTATAATTCAGCAGCTGCAGAGAGTCACTAGAGGAGATAAAGAAAGGGCGAGAAAAAAAGAAGGGCCATGATAGCAAATATGAGACAGAAACTTTCTATTCCTGGATAAAATGAAACCACTTGTTTGAGGTCCACGTTCCCAAGGATAAGAATTCCCCTTCCAAGGACGTGCTCATTGCTGATGTGACTAAAAGAAGCTTTCATACTGTGCCGAGTAATGACACGTGACCTTCTGGTTTGTTCTTTGTTTGAATACTATATAATGACAACATGAATTCAGTAAAGTTGCAGCAGATTCAAACCACTCCCTTGTGTGCTGTGTCTGTCTGTCATTCGCCTAACTTGTGCCTTCCTGGTACCAAGACCCTGAGTTTCCCATGGTCTGAGGGGCTCCCCTGAACCGGTCCATGGCACAAATGCATTGTTTCTGGTTCCTTCTGGAACTGGTTAACTGTGGACAGCTCTATGTTAATGATTAGTTGCTCTGTACTGCATAGTGAAAGAATCCTAAACTCTAGTCAGATGAAAAGAAGATTCTGAAACCAGCTTACAAATCACAATTCCAGAGAATTTAGACAACAATATGGACACTAAGAGAGACTTACATGGATCTAATCTATGTGGGAAGTAGAAAGTATAAAAAGACAAGATCTCCTAAATAAATTGGGAGCATAGGGACCTTGGGGGAGGGTTGAAGGAGGGAGTGGGAGCAGAGAAAAATGTAGAGCTCAATAAATATCATGGGAAAAAAATTTAAAAAAAAAAGAAAAGAAAAGAAAAGAAAAGAAGATTCTGACTCAAACAGTGAAGACATAAGTCACAAAACAATCCCACACCAGTTCAGAATTATGGATAATAAAAGGGTTATTTATTCAAGGGGAAAACTTACAGATCACTGTCCTAGACAACAGTCCTCTGCGTGAACAGAAATGGAGTCTAACAGCCGGAACTGGGAGCCAGAAGCAAGAGAGCGGGGCGCACGGTTAACGCTGCTTTTACAATATAAGAGACCATGCCCAAGTGGGCTGGTATCTTAAAGGCTATTGGCTGAAGGAGCAGAATGTGCTCCCACAGCACCTCCCCCTTTTGTTTAAATAAGAAGATTCCAAACCCAATACAAAACTATATACACTAGGAACAGATAGCAAGTATAATTAGAATTACAACCAGCATAAACAATATTAAGCAAGAAACATATGCTAAATGTTTTAATAAACATCCTATCCTATGGAGTCTAAGTCTTGTATAGGAAATGACTTGGCTAGATCATAAGAGTACAGTAATTATGACTATCTAATCTTCAACCCCACCGAAGGCCTGAGAAGGGAGATAATATTACTTGAGCAGACAAGAAGTACAATCAAGTAGCTTCCAAAGCGAGAAATATATGACTGAGATAATTAGCTACCTGAGCAATCACCCAGTCTCATTTTGTAACGTTGAAGCAACAAACTTTGTCTAGGGCCTAGCTTAACTGACAGACCATTCTCAGAGGCATGAAATTTTTCAAAACCTTCTTACCCTGTCTTGGCAAGATTTGACAGTCCTGCTTATCCATTTTCGGATACTATGTAACTTGTCAGTGGTTAAGGCGATGCTACCCAAGAGTTTCCTCTCCCTATCCTGGTTAGTATGTGGCTTAGTTTGAATGAGGATGGCCCCATGGGTGAACATGTTTGGATATGGAACAGGAGGCATGGCCTCGAAGGAGGAAGTATCAGTAGGGATCACAGAGCTTTAAGGATTCTAAAGCCAAGCCCATTACAAGTAATTTTCTCTCTCTCTCTCTCTCTCTCTCTCTCTCTCCTCTCTCTCTCTCTCTCTCTCTCTCCTCTCTCTCCATATATTTACACATCTATATGTGTGTATACATATATATACCTCTCTCTAATCTTTCTGTCTCTTTCTCTCTTTCTCCATATATTTACACATCTATATGTGTGTGTATACATATATATCCCTCTCTCTAATCTCTGTCTCTGTGTGTGTCTGTCTGTGTGTGTGTGTGTGTGTCTTGCTTGAGAATCAGTATCAGCTATCACCTCCAGCTCCAATGCCATAACTGTCTGCCTATTGCTAGATTCCCATCAGGATGGTCATGTGCTGTCCCCCTCTGCAACTGTGGACCCCTAAGTAACATGCTTTCTCGCATAAGTGGCCTTGGCCACAGTGTTTTGTCAAGGCGATAGAGTAGAACAGCAGGAATGGGCAAATTTAGTAAGTGAATGCTAGAATAGATACCTGTCTGCACCAAGGTCCTATCTCAAAGGCCCTAGGGTATCTGGCAAATGATTCATGACACAGGGAGACAAGTGTCATGCCCTCTTCAGGATGACCTGCTGACCTACTGCACCATCAACACTAGTAGAGTTCGGCACTGTAGGCTGCCACAGAGACTTGTGTGTGCAAGCTGTGCTCAGCGGTGGCCGAGGAAGTGTATTGCTATTTGCTAAGCTGACACAACACCCACATTCAGAAAGACCAGTGCCAGCATTCTCAGCAGACATATGAAAGCCCGATTCATTGGTGGATTCCGTCAAGACCA
>PVIU01034285.1:0-11489 GCA_004026605.1 Ondatra zibethicus | reverse complement strand
GTGTGTGTGTGTGTGTGTGTGTGTGTGTGTGTGTGTGTGTGTGTGTGTGTGTGTGTGTGGTGTGTGTGTATGATACTTTGTCTCAAAGCCCAGGCCTAGGAGAACAGGGCACTCCTTCTAGCTCTCTGCCTTGCAAAGACCAAGTTGCAGTCTACAGCAAGAAAAGACATTTTATCTGCTACTAACATGTAAAACACTACTAATAACTTCTTCCTTCTCTTGTTGGTCCCTGTCCCTGTCATGCCTGTGGTCCCTTCAAGTTCAGAGACTCACTAATGGAAGAAGTGACTGCAGATGGATGAAGTAAGGGATGTAAAATCTCATTTTACAAATATGGATAAACTCCATGCTGAGATTTTTTTTTTTTTTAGCCATTTCATCACTTTCACAGATTTGTGTGTGCAGAGAACCATATGTAAAATGTAGTACCCTTTTGTAATCAGCATGAGAAAGCACCATTTTAGAGCCATATAGATGATGTATGTTCAGGCCAAAGGGTGCAAATCTGCAGTCTTTAAGGGAGGAAAGAGTCAAGACAATGAAGAGCTCTACACCACCTGCTCATTTGGGTAATTACTGTTCTAGGCAAAAGCAAACCCAGGATACCTATCCAAGGTGCTACCTACATTAGAACTGCCAGTAGTAGATATCTAATGCAAAGGCTGGTTCTTACCAAAAGGCCAAAGAATAAATGCATTCTCATGCTTATGCGCTCACATCCAGTGTTTTTTTTTTTTTTAAACCATGTTGTCCTTGAATAGTTGCTATCATCAATCAAATCTTAACAAGATGCTGTGCAAACCCCTACTGACTCATGTTAAATTGAGTCTTACCTTGGTGTTCCTCCTTAGACTTCGAAGGATATTCCTCCTCCTAGGGTCCTCATCTGTTTCATATGGAATGACAGCATTGTCCCCTTTATAACCCTGGGATGCCTGATCCTCCTCTTTCTTCCGGATGGGTCCCAGTTCGTCATCACTCCCCACACTGAAGCTGGTGCGGTAACTAGCAAACCGCCCCAGCCGGGTGCATCTTGTCCTGTACAGCACAGGCTTACTCACGGCTGATATCTTGCGGCCTCGCTCTAGAGAACTCGTGTCCATTTCACTATCAGAACCATTACCACTGCCATTGGACTGGGCTTTGTTGATGTTGCGAATGGTGATGATCTTGCCCTGGGTGCTGTCGTGGGGCACAGAGTAAATGTTTTCTTCCTCATTCCTTGGCTTGACCACAGCATCCATTGGCTCTGCGTAGTCAGAAGGATCAAACCCGTCCTGAGGCAGCCAGGGGCTAGAAGACACAGACTTCCTCTGTCCCTCCCGATGGCCTTGGTCTAAGTAGGACAGATCTTTTGTGATCTCAAAATGGACAGGAGGCTTTGGTTTGACTGGTGGAGGTACTTTGTTGTTCAGTTTACTCTCAAAATTGCTCATTATGAAAGACAGCCCGTCATTTCCCTCCAGCTCCATAGAGAACTTGGAATGGTCTTTGGACAGGGAGGGCAATGTGGCATCTTCCCGAAACAGGTGGTACGATGGAGGCTCTACATCTTCTTCTGAGTCCTGCAAGTTTGAGTTGCAGAGTGGTGACCCAGCCCTGGGGGAATTGAACACTTCTTCAGTGGTGCTACAGGCCTCAGCAACATTATCATACATGTGCGTGGCCTCGATTATGTTCTTTTTCTCCACAACATCTTTAAAAAAGGGATGAAAGATCTCAAGTTTATGCTGGGGCTGGCTACAAGGGATGCTTGTGAACCTCCCATCAATTTCTTGCGCAATTTCCTCCCCCTCTGTCAGTTGCTCTCGACTTAAGTCATTGTCCAGGACATCTATAGCGCCATCAGTGAGTGCAACAAGCTGGATGGGGATGATATCCTGCACTTCACAAAGAAAGGCACGCAACATTGCCAAAGAGGCCTTACGTTTGGCTGAATAAAAAACAATGTACCCATGAACCAACCGGCTCTTTCGGATGCTGAACGAGGAATGGTATGAAAGAACAGATAGCTCAATTCGCTTCTTGTGTAGTCCAATTGGAAGTTCAAGTAAAACAGAGTTGCTGCTCCCACAGTGCGAAGATTTACAAGTTTGGGACTGCAGGACAGGAGAGAGTATGTCATCTGCATTAAAGGGATCACCACACATCAGACACATGACAATTCGAAGGTCCACATCAGCCAAGTCTTTGATACTAGCAGTGGAGCTGACCAGGTTTAAGTTGCGCTTAGAATCCAGGAGTCCCTTCAGAACTTGACTGATCTGCTTCTCATTAATGTTGCGTCCGTAACCAATGCCAGCAGAAGCAGGATCAAGAAAGACACACTGTAGTTTGCTAGCAATCTGTTGGCCTTGTTGTATTAAACTGTGCAGAGTTTCTCCACTTGTGTCCCCTCTCTTGTTAACTAAAATTAAGGTCAAGGGGAGGTGAACTAAGTGATTATCCCGCCTGCCCAGTGTGGACTCTCTGCTCTTCTCTATACTCTCCACCACATAGGACAAAGACTCCTTTGAATTGTAAAGGCAGAGGCAGCCATGGGGTTGGAAGGTTGGTGTCTGGAAAGAGTTCACAGGGAGCCTGACATTCCCCTCTATTGGCCTCAGGGAAAGCTCATACATTTTACCATCTATCACATATTTGTCATCATTTGTACAAAGAGCTCGAATTTCATTGGCCAATTCTCGGGCAAGGCCATCTTTGCCTAAGATAACCAAATTGATCCTATCAATGTTGGGGTCAGACAGAGAGTTCTTCTGATTCCGATCAGATGGTCGGATAAAGCGAGAACTAACCAAGTGCTCAATCTTAGCATCGACACAAGCTGGGCAGCTTGGGCATGTCTCCTTCGTGGGATGGTACACAAAATGAATGTGCTTCAGAATGAGAGCATCACGCTCTGCTTGGAGCTTCTGCAATGCTTTAAATCGCTGCTCTTCTCCCAAAACATCCTGGATGACACCCATCTTTTCCTTGCTGGGTTTGGCATCTAGCTCCAGCTCATAAAACAATTCTGAGTACTCCAAAAGCAACTCCTGGAACTCTTCCTTTGCTCGGTCTATAATCTGTTTTTGGTGCTTGCCATAGATGTCCATATACACAGATTCTTCCAGCCACTGGTAAAAGTCTTCATTCATAATAAAACTACGAGCCTCTTCCCAAGGTTTCCCGGGAGTAATGAAAGGAGAGGTCTCCAGGTTTTCTTTGAATGCCTTTCGCATCTCAGCTCTCTTCCTCTCATTCCTTAGCTTCTCCAAGTGGGTCTCATACAGCTGTTCAGCAGGGACGGTATCCATCAAGTCAAAGGGAATCCGCTCGTTTTCCATGTTATCAATGTGGCTGGTGGCATCCCATGGTGTCTCTTCAAGCACAACAAACCACTTTAAGAACTCTGGCTTCGTCTCTAAGAGTTTTTTGGCTTTAATGCAGCTCAGGTGGTCTACTTCATCTAGATTAGGTATGAGGGCTTCAAAAGCCAATGGTAGGGCTGCCAGGTAAAGCTTTCTCCGGCGCTCAATATGCTCATGCTTGAGGCGGTGGACGTGCTGCAGGAAGAGCTTCTTGGCCTTCTGTGTCCCTTCCAGGTACACATAGTCCTGGTACTCAGGGGATGCCTGCATCTTTCGGCTGACATTCAGCCAGTTCTCGTTGTGATTTTTTACAATGCGGCTCACCAACCACTCATACTTGTCCTTTGCTGTAGCTATTTGCTGACTCTGCTGCTTGAGAGCTTCAAAATAAGGAATGATTTTTGTCTTTCCTCGACTCTTATCAATGAGCTGCACTAAAGTACTGAAAGCCAAGTCCACATTCACATTGGATCTTGCTGAGGTCTCTACAACCTGGAGGTTCTTTTTGCTTAAGGCAAAAGTATGTGCATCTCTAATGTACCGCTCAACACCCTCATCACACTTAGTCAGGACTACCACTATGGGCTTTTTAGTTTTTGCAAGTTGATTGTAGAGATTGGAGACAAACTTGAGCTGGTCATCGAAGTTCCTGTTCATGCCCCTGCTAACATCGATGCCCAGGAGGAAACCGTCAACCAGCAACTTTCCATCTGGCATCTGTTTCTGCTCAAAGTCCTGCTCCAACCCCAGCTGGTCAGTGCAAAAATACATGAGTTTTTCAGCTGATGCGAGCTTGGTGGCTGCAGCTCTCTTGATGTAGGGCTGCAGTGCCGTGCTTCGATGAGGTTGAAAAGTCTGATCGTCAATGAACTCAGTCTGCTCCACAATGTGCATCTTACATTCCACACAGTCCTCCAGGGAGCGGCTAACTTCTCCCCAGTAGAGAAAGTGGTCATTATTGACAACCCGCCCACCAAAGTCACTGGTGCTGAGAACAGAAGTGTGGTCCAGGTGAAAATCATCTGCACTTGGGCGCACGAAGCGGTTACACAGACAAGACTTCCCAATGCCACACTGGCCTTTCTCCTTCTCAGTTCCAGACAGTCCCACCACGCTGATGTTGTAGGTGGGGATTCGAACATCTTGCTTTCTTGCCATCATCATCTTCGAAACATCCTGCCACAATCAACTACTTCCAAGATCAGATTAGTGTTCTGCAGTAGAGTAAGAGGGCTTCTTAGCAGTGCCAGGGGAGGCCGGCTGCCCAAGTGTCAGGTTCCATAGTGTTCTAAACCAGTATGATGTCAGTTCTTACTACTTCTCATCGCCAAATAGCCAACATGTCTGCCTAGATGGAGGGGGTAAAAGAAAAAACATCAATATCCAAACTCTACTTTAACTATTGAATTATAATAAATTATAGATAAAAGTTTTTTTTTTTTTTTTTTTTGCTTTTTATTGAGACAGGGTTCCTCTGTGTAAAAGCCCTAGCTGTCCTGGAACTAGCTCTGTAAACCTATCTGGCCTGAACTCACAGAGATCCACCTGTCTCTGCATCCCGAGACAATAGAAGTATTTTTTTAAGCTGACAAATATTTAGTAAACCTAATGTCTTTTGTAAGTCTTATATTGGGTGAGTGATTAAGGCTGACATCAGTTGTTGAGATGGTTCAGAGGGTAAAGAAAGGGACATTTCACAAGGGCAATGGTGTCACCCTGAAGGGGCTCCTATGGGTAGTCTAGGTTAATCTATGAACCAAAGAAATTGTACAGTAATGAATTACAGCTCACTACAAAAAAACATGAACTAAAGCCATACAGTTGGATCAGATGAGAGCTATGATGGAGGGTAAAATGTAGGGAAATCTTGAGGGGCAGGAAGTTTACAGATAATTCAAATGTCTCCTAAAACTGCCTATTAATTATCAGGAAAAGCCCTCAATAGTAATTATAGTGGGGAAAACAGACAACACCTTCAGGCAGTAATCAAAATTCACATCACCAGTCTGGTACGGAAGCACTTTGGAGACTGAGGCAGGAAAAGCAGTTCAGGAGTAGCCTGAACAGAGAAGGAAGGGGGAGGATAGAAGAGAATGGAGGAAGGAAAGAACAAAGCTTCCTGGAAGACTCACAATATTGCTTTCAAAATTTACTACAAAGCTACAACAATCAAAACAGTCCTGCAGTGACATAAAGACATAGATCCAATGAAAAAGAAACAGAAAACTCACAGCTAAATCATCATATATATCACTGAATGACTTTCTTTTGGGAGGAGGGTAATGGTTTGAGACAGGGTCTCACTTATGTAGCCCTGAAATTCACTATGTAAATCAGGCTGGACTCAAACTCACAGAGATCCATCTGCCTCTGCCACCATGCCTAACTGGCTAAACGACTTTTGACAAGGCTGTTGAGACCATTCATTGGGAGAAAGGATAGACTTAGAAAGCTGGTGCTGAGGAAAGTGGATCTTCACACAGGAAAGAACAGAGGCAGGTCTTTATCTACATATCATATACAGAAGCTAACCCTAGAGCTGGGGATGTGACTCAGATATAAGAATGTTTATCTAGCATGTGATAGGCACTTCAATTCAACAATAACAACAACAACAAACCCAACTCTAGCAGTGTGTGGTGGTGCACACTTTTAATCCCTTAAGCATTTAAAGGCACGCAAATCTCTGTGAATCCAAGGTCAGCTTGGTATACATAGTGAATTTCAGGGTATCCAAGACTACACAGAAGTCTCAAAAAACAAAAAAACACCACCAACCAAGCAAACAAACAAAAACTCTAAATGGATCAAAAACCTAAAACTACAAAATGTAGAAGAAAACCTAGGGCAAAAGATTCCCATGAGCAATGGTGGGTAGCATAGAGATAAGAGATAGCCACCAAGCCTATCAAAGGAGATGTAACCCCATTAAGCATTTGACTGTACACACATACTGTTGCATGCATGCACACAAACACATCTATATGTGCATATACACAATACATACACTCAATTCTGAAAACAATTTATAACAGTAGACTGTTTCTAATTTAAGAGTTGTCAGAACAAGAAGGTGCAATGCTGGTTGCCATGGCTGAGAGAAGGAGTGAACAGGGACCCTGCATTCACACAAAGAATGAAGTCACAGGGATGGGTGGTGGTAGTGGTAAAACATTATGAATAGTTTGAACATTTATGAACTGTGTACTAAAAATGGCTAATTTTGTGTTACATGTCTTTTACACATTAAAATTAATTGGGGTGAGGGATGTAAATCAGTGATAGAGCACTTGAGTAGAAAGAATAAATCAGAAAAAAAATCAATACAAGTGTTTATGAAGTAGATGGCTATACTAAGATAAAGTATCCCTACTTTTAAAGTATTTTGGGGAGAAAGAGCTAAAATGAATGTAAATGTTCAGGAAAAAAATCTCTTTGTGAAAGAGTAAGAATGCCAAGGAGGGACTAGGGCTGTGACTTTCATGCTTGCCTAGCATGAAAGAAACCCTGGGCTTGATCCTCACCCCACGTAAACTGGAAGTAGTAGTTCCTGACTGAAATCCTAACACTTGAGGGGTGCAGGCAGAAGATCTGGCTATGCAAGGTCATAGGCAAAGCCAGTTTCAGACCAACATGGGTCATATGAGAACCTTTCAAAACAAAACCACTGCCGACAAATAAAATGTTAATAGATAAATCTGGATTAAAGTATGTGTGCTGGCTAGTTTTAGATCAACTTGACATAAGTTATCCAAAAGGAGGAAACTTCAATTGAAAAAATGCCTCCATAAGATTCGGCTGTAAGTCCTTTTTTAAATTAGTGATTGATGGGGGAGGGCCCAGCTCATTGTGGGAGGTGCCATCCCTGGGCTGGTGGTCCTGAACTTTTTAAGAAAGCAATTGAACAAGCCATAATGAGCAAGCCAGTAACAGCACTTCTCCAAGGCCTCTGCATCAGCTTCCTGCCCAGTGAATTACTGCCCTCACTGCTTTTGATAATCAACTGTTAAGTGGAATGGTGTGAGTAAAATAAACCCTTTCCTCCACAAGTTGCTTTTGGTCATAGTGTTTCATCACAGTAATAACAACTCTAACTAAGACAGTATATATGATATTCTTTTGTGTTGTTCTTACTGTTATCAACGACAAATTCTCAACAGTGTTAATATGCAGGGGTTCCTCTCATGAAAAGCCCTATAGTTTTCAAGTTCGTTGCTGTGTCCTCCATCTGTGATTCTTATAGAGGAATGAGTACTACAGTGATTATAAAGGATATGCAAGGCTCTTGAAAGCTAGCCTTTTAGACGTAATGCAACCTCTCCCCTCTCCCCTGTGGTTGTCCTGGAACTCTGTAGATCAGGCTGCCCTTGAACTCAAGAGGTCCGCCTACCTCTGCCTCCCGTGTCTGGGATTGAAGGCGTGTACCATCCTCATGTGGCTAATGCAGTCTTTCACTGGCCAGGACAGGAGGAGGCAAGCGTGGGGCTGAGGAGAGGCACTATAAGGGACCCAAAATTTTAACAATTTCAGTCATTAGCAAGCTATTATGGTGTCACAAAGTCTTCAGCAACCTTTCAGCTGAAGTAAATAAAATAAACTGCCCTTGGCTACCTCTGTACACATAGGCCTTTGACACCTACTATTCTGTGGCATGGACATTTACTTGCACACTAAGGTATGACTGTGTGACTGGCAAGTCTGTAGACAAGCAAACAGTCTCCTGAGAGCAAACAGACCAATTTTCTTTTGAATCTCATTTACATCTAGTAGGAAGCTGGCATTGCTATAAACTTCATGCTTTTGTGTGCCTCACAGAAATGTCAAGAAATCAGATCTTTAAACATTTTAAAGATTATTATTTTATTTTATGTGTATAAGTGTTTTGTCTACATGCATGTATGTGTAACTTGTGCATACTTGATGCCCATGGAGGTCAAAAGAGGATGTTGGATTCTCCCAGAAATGGAGTTATGGATGTTTGTGAGCTGCCATGTGGGTGTTGAGGAGAAAAAAACCTCAGGTTCTCTGCAGGAGCAACAAATGTTCTTAACTGTTGAGCTATCTCTCTTGACCTGCGGTGGTTCTTAACCTATAGGTCATGACCCTTTGCGGGGAGGGGTCGAATGATCCTTTCACTGGGGTCACAGGGTCTCAAACTTACCTATCTTGAAACGTACTTAGTAACAGCATCCTCCTTGGAGTGACTACTGCATGTAACTGGCAATCTGTGACTCAGCTCTCTGTACAGTGGGTCTAATAACACATCCCTTCCCAGAAACCTCAAGGAACAAAAATAAAACAACAAAAACACTGGCTCAAATTTGAAGCAAAAATGCATCACCTGTTCAATCTTTGCTTAGTTCTAATTTTCAAATGTGAGGATGGTCTTAGCTGCAGAAAGCTGAAATGTATAGAACAGTCAACTCTGAAGAGGATAGCTACTAATATGTGTGCAGTTTTGCTGCTGTTTTGAGACAGGGACTCATGAGTAACCGAGGCTGGCCTTGAACTCTAACTCCTGCTCAGCCTTCTGGGCACATTAGGAATTTAGGCAGGTATGTGCCACCATGTCTGAATATAACTTATAGTTTAAACTCCAAATTATGTTCACAGCCAAAAACGTTACCAAAACTTAAAAAAATCAGGTGGCATGGAAGTAGTTAATTTTCGAACACCTGATAACTTCTACTTGTTAGAAACCTAATAAGTTTCTTGATGTAACTGCACTCTCAGCTTTGATGTCTGAATAATGCAGTTTTACTAGTTCCTCAATTGGACTGAATTACACAGTAAACAAAGCTGGTTATAAATCTAAGGATGTCTCAAACACTTAGTTTAGAGGAAATAACTTTAAGCGCCTGCCCACATACACATTCAACTTTTCAAAGAGGTAGCTAAAAAAATTAGAGCCACTAAACTTAGGGATCAAAAGACCATAAAGAGAGCAGAGAGAACAAGGAAGGCATGTCCAAGACTTCACAATGTTCAATGTCCTTAAACTTACATCTGGTGAGAAACGACTTTTTTTTTTTTTCCTTTAAGAGACAAGGTTGTTCTATGTAACAGCCCTGGCTATACTGGAACTCTCTTTGTAAACCAGGCTGGCCTCGAACTCACAGAGATCTACTTGCCTCTGCTTCAGGAGTGCTGAGATTAAAGGCACCACCAACCTGGTGAAAAACAATTCTTAATGAGAAACTAAGTAACAAAATCAAATATGCATTCCAGTGATTTTCCAGTACTAGTCCTTTCAAAAGTGGAGAGTGAAAGCAGAAAAACACATCTTTAAAACTAACCCAGGGCTGGAGAGATGACTCAGTGGTTAAAAGTATCTTTTGCTTTTGCAGAGTACCTGAGTTAGATTCTCAGTACCCACATGGTGGTTTACAACCACCAGTAACTCTCTAGCATTCATATGGTGAACATCCATACACATAAACTAACTCTAAAATAAATAAATAAATAAATAAATAAATAAATAAATAAATAAATAAATAAATAAATAAATAAATAAAATGAACCCGAGCTGCTGTAATGGCTCATGCTTGTAATCCCAGCACTCAGGAGGCTGAGGCAGTAGTAAACTGCTGTAGGTTCCTGGCCACCCTTAGTCATATAACTTGTCTCAAAAAATATAAAAACAAATAAACAGAAAAAATCTACTAAAAGGTTAAAAAACAGTAAATCCTTGTATTACTAAATTCTATTGAACTACTGATACTAGGAAAACCAATAAAACACAGAGCCTAAAAGCTTAACATTTAGCGCTAGGAGTTAAGGTGGAGAGGAGGATACTTCAGTACTTTCAACTTTTTAATCACAACTGTGTGCTGTAGTAAAAACCATGGAAACACCTGTGTGCTCTGCAAACCTTGTCACCAGGTGCCTAGACTTGTCTGTGGAACATGTAGCACCAACTCTAAACTAGAACATCTCCTCTAGAAGGGGGAGGAACTTTTTATCCAAAACACAGAATAAGAATCTGCACCATTCCCAAGACAGCACCAGAAATACCACTGTGATCCAACAGTACATGAACCACTACAGCTCAGCGGCTGTGCCTGAAGGTGTATTCTCTAACAAACACCTACACACACTACTCAAAGTAACAGATGCTCCTGAGCTCTAGTCTAAAATGACCCAAATGACATAGAATTCTTACATCTATCCATAATCAAAATTACAGTGTCTAAATATGAGAATATGCAACAAACCCCAAATGCCACCAATTACAGCTAGGAAGAAAGTTCCGTGGGCCACTACTCTTGAAAAGCACAGCACTTGGTACTGTTATTTTCCTTCATCCCAGCTGGGAAAAGAATGGAGCCATATAAGCATCACAACAGAAAGGCATCTCCTAACCCCCTCTTCAATCTCAGTTTCTGGGTGTGTTTCAGGTGTCAATCATATCAGCCAGTAAAATGTCTGTTACTCAGCTTCAGGGAAACAAGCAAGAGCAGATATGCATAGGAAGCACATTCCCTGTCCCTTATAAGAAAATAAAGCAGGGAGCACAAACCTGGTGTCACAGTGCACATCTATAACTCCAGCACTCAGGAGAGTAAGCAAAAACATAAGTTTAAGACTTGCTTGGACAACTTAGACCCTGACTCCAAAAGATTAAAAAACAAACAAAACAAAACAAAAATCATTGGGGTTGTAGCTCAGTGCTAGAATATTTGCATAGTATGAGAGGCCATGGGTTCAATCCTTAACACCATTAATACAACAACAACAGAGTAGTAACCTCAGTCCTCAGGAGGAACAGGTCAGAACTGGTGTTCAAGACCTAGGCTGGGGTATTGGCAGAATATCCCAGAAAAGACAGGAGGACCAATGGAACCGAATAGAAGACCCGGATATCAATCCACACATCTTCGAACACCTGAACTTTCATAAAGAAGCAAAAAAATGTCAGATGGAAAAAAGAAAGCATATTAAACAAGTGGTGCTGGCATAACTGGATATCAACATGTAGAAAAATGAAAATAGACCCATATCTATCACCATGCACAAAACTCAAGTCCAAATGGATCAAAGACCTCAACATAAAGCCAGCCACACTGAACCTTATAGAAGAGAAAGTGGGAAGTACACTTGAACGCATTGGCACAGGGAACCACTTCCTAAATAGAACCC
>PVIU01034284.1:0-11489 GCA_004026605.1 Ondatra zibethicus | reverse complement strand
CATGTATTATCTTTTTGAGAACCGAGTCTTTTTGAATGCACTCCTTCCTAGGCCAGGAGGGATGGGGGTGGGCCTTGGACTTCCAACAGGGCAGGGCACCATGCCCTCTTTCAAGGAAGAAGGGGGAGGGAGGAGGGGTGGGGGGGTAGTGGGAGGGGACCGGGAGAAGGGGAAGAAAGGAAAAAAAATTTATTTCTTTGATTGTGTTCTTGAATGGAAAAAATAGAACAAAACAATGTATGGAAAAAATAAATAAATAAATAAATAAATAAATAAAGATTTTGATGGAGCTATACATGGCTAAGTAAAATTTACAACCAGGTTAGTCTGAGTTATAAATATAGCAACTATTTTATTTTATGGAATAATAAAATAGGAATCAGAGTCAAACAATTCATAGTGATGGCTGTAATTAATAATAATCTATAATACTATTGACCCAGGTAATGTAATGATTGTAATGATACTGTAATCACGGTGAATGAACGTCTCAGTCCACTTCTGTCACTTCCCTTCCCTTCTGTCCAAATTCTTTTCTGACCTCTTAAAGCTTTATGGTCTTTGTCCTGACTTCTCTCTTGGCAAGTCTTTTTATCCACATAGCCATGAAGACCCATGTAGAAGAAAAGAGGTAAGTATATTCTATTCTTTCCTCTCAGTATGCATTAGAAATGGAAACAAATGAAAAAATAGATGAGGGATTTGGAAATAAATTCATCCAAAATAACTTAAACACAAAGAAATAATTTGACAATTTTGGATTACAGCTGATCATCTACTGGAAAATTGAAAAAGAAAACCATGTGACAAAAAGGGACAGTCTTCTGAATACTGAATCTAATAAGTGTATGAACACATGTGGTGACTGACACTTTTTTGAAATTTCATTCTGTACAATGGTCAAAGATCTTTTAAAACCATGTTGCTAATTGAACAGAAACCAGACTTTGTGAAAAATGTTGTTACTTAATCCTAACCTTGAAAGCTTCAAAAACCAACTTTTAGATCCCTCTCACATACATTCATTAATATTTAATGGCCAATAAGGCAGTAAAATATAAACACCTGTATTTCATTGTTTGAAATGACTTAGAAACATAAAAACAGCTTTTTTATCAGTAGTTGATAGAGAAAGAAGCTCAAGATTTCTGGCCTACTTTCCATACATCCTACATGGATTCATTTTCTAGCACACATCACCTATACAATATACAGCCGCTCTAATAAGAAAATCACCATTCTCTGCATTCTTTGGCCTTTTCAGCTTTTGTATTATAAATATTACAGTGCCTTTGGCCTGTAGTGCTCCATCCCTGGATATTAAAAGACTATTAATTTCCAGAACTCAGTTAAACTGCCATATTGTAAGCAATACCAAACATGGGGTTTGGAATAATGGAATCAGATGCAACTTGGGTTTGCCATGCAATATGATGTAATATTAAGTGTATTCATATTTGTCTTCTCTAGGATTCTACTCATGTATTTGTGAGGGGTCTCCAATATGCATTTAATTTATATTGTCAATATAATATAATCTTATGTATATATGAGAATTATTATAGGATATATAGTTTTTCATTGTGGTATTACCTTAGCTTTACTTCTGTTGTTGTGATAAAATACCTTAACCAAAAGCAGCTTAGGGAAGAGTTTATTGAGCTTTCAATCACAGGTTATGAGCCATCATTTGACGAAGTCATGGTCTAGGAAGTTGTTACACATGGTCCTGGCACATCTGTAGTTATGGGCAGAGAGAAACATGCATCCATGCTCCCTGTTACTTTGCTCTCCACCAGCATTCTCCTGTCTTACATAGTTCAGAGCACAGTGACTAGGAATGCATTTGAGTCTTCCTTTATCAGTTAACAATAAAGACAACCCACTACAAACATGACCACAGGCCAGTCTGATATAGGTAATTCCTCATTGAGCTCTACTTTGTGATTCTGTGTTGTGCAAAGTTGACAGTTAAAACTAACCAGCACAGGGGTAAAGTCCTCTGATCTTCAAGAGGGGGACTCAGGAGAGTGAGTGGTATTATTCAGTTTCAATCTGAAGGCCTTGGCATCAAAGAAGCTGATGTTATAAAATGTAGTCCTAAGTTAAGAAAGATGATAGGGAATGTCACAGGTTAGCAGTAGAGGCAAAAGAAGGGTGATTCTCATTTCCTCCACTTCTATTTACTCAAATCCTAACAGGAATGAACTATGCCCACTCACAGCAGGAGTGCTAATTCCCTTTTTTTAAAAGCCACATCCAGAAATAATGTCAAACCAGACATCTGAGCATTGATTGATCCAGGTAAGTTGACCTACCAAATGAACCAGCATGGATCCCATTCCTCATGTTCCTATTACCTTCCTTTTTGTATATACCACTTCACTTGGATTATGTCACACTGGAGCATGTCCTTAAGTAGCCTCGATGAGTTGAAAACCTACCTTTATAAACACCTAGAGTTTGGCTATGCATATCCAGCTATAACATTTATTTCAAACATTGTCCTCAAACCGAATTTAGGTATCTATTGTCCATCAGTAAAAGAGAAAAACAGAAGAAAATGTCTGAATAAATAAAACTAGTCATGTTCAGAGTTTATTTTCTATCACTAAGTAAAACTTGTAAAATATAAGTATTGAAGTTAATTTTTCTCACTGTCTTCATCTAATCTACCACCAGCACTCTTAATGGAAATGTTTGGTCTCATCTGCACTTCTGACATCACAGTCCTAGGATAAACTGACCACGTTTTGCTCTGGGTCACTGTAGCATCAAAGTAAGTTTCTCTGTTTGTTTGGTTTTTTGTTTGTTTGTTTGTTTTTGCTTTCTGTGGCATGTCTTTCAGTTAATGAGACAATGCAAAACAAACAAACAAAAATCAAAAACCAAACCAAAATAAAACAAGAATTAAATTATTGCTTTATTTCATGCCATTCCATTTGCCTCAAAGTTCTTGATCTAAATTTAAGTTAATGGCTTTGTCTACAGTATTACAAAACTGAGCCCCATTCCCTGAGCTTCTGCCTGCCACTTGCCATTGCACTTTTGATAGCGCTCCGTTCTCATTCTTCTTTCTCCCATCTCCTAGACATCCCTGCCCTTGCTTCTTTAGAGATTGTGTCCATAGATTCTTATCAGAATTGATTTCCCAGCTTTCAGTGTTTATCAGTTTCCTGACCTTTCCTGTATTTAGTTTTCTGTGATTTTTTTGACTCTCTTGAATGATAAATGAAGACTTAGTTGTTTCTGTACATAGAGCCACCTTCCTTGGTCAGTAGAGTATCTGCTATACAGGAGGCTCCCAAATTATTGATACATATCAGTGTTGTCTCCATTATTAAGGTCAACCATAACCTTTCCCTCGAAAAGTGGTTATCATCTTTTTTTGATTTATGAGGACAAGAAGTAGATGTTTGTGATGGTGTTATTTCCTGGACATGACAAAGCCGCTCCGTAAGTGGGTTTACAGCAGCCCTGCCTATGTGCTGGAGGCCAAGCCAGACAGAATCCCAGCATGAACTGAGGAAGAGCCCATGAAGTCCCACCAATTGCTGAGAAGCTATTAGTAAGTGTGGCTACTGGGGGAGAGAAAGATTAAGTTTACTTCAGGGAGGAGGCCCTTGAATGGTTACCCATGCTCCAGTAGATAGTCCTGGAATACATGTTCAGTAAGTGTACTCAATAGGTTTAAAAGAAGTGTGCATGGCATTGGGAAGGAAAGGAAGGTGGATTTGACCAAAACACATTAAAACTTCAAAGAATAATGTTAAAAGAGAAGTTCAGAAAAAGTTTTTCTTGCTACAGTTATTGATAAAAAGTGACTCTGAGTTGATAAAGCATGTTGAACTGCTCTGTGATTTTCTTTATCTTCCATTCCACTCTCAGCGTTTTACACAGCTTCAGGAACAATGTGAGCATTCACTAAAATCTGGAAACTTCCTTTAAAATTAGAAATAAATTGTCCTTTGTTTCTAAAATTATACTGAATGTCTGAACAGGAACATCATGTCCAAGTCGCTGCAGAACTTTCATCATATTTAAAAGGCTTCTAATTTTAGCCATGTTTCTAAATGGCGTGATTTTGTTGGCTTTAATTTAAAAAACTGAAACTTGCAATAAGCAGTGAAAAAGCCCAATTAAGCATAGCCCCCAGTGCAAATATTCAATTCCATTCTTATCACTTTGCCATTAATAAGGCAATCACCCAAAAGAGGGGGATTGATTGATCATGAAGACTTGGCATGATAATCGTGAAATGATGAAGAAAAGATTCTGCAATGATGCTATAGTTTGACTGTGAGATCCTATCCACTAGTTCTAGCTTGTTTAGAATGAAAATTCTTCCCCATGCTATAATCAATAGGGCTTAGAAACAGCCGATAAGCAATACACTGTTTTCATATATGTAAAGGAAATTAATAGATCATAAAATTAAGGGTTTTGAATAAATGGATAAATACAGTTGACAAGTACTCTGTAATTTAGCACACATCATTAATTACTTATTCCTTATAATTATGCATAAAATTAAAATAATTTAGTAATAATAGTAATTCTTAGCATTCACATAGTATTTTATTAGTTTTCTATTTTCTTTTAGTAAACCAATTATGTCAAAGGAATAAATGCATTTGACACTATAAGGTAGACAGATTAGATATGACCTAACATTTCATTATAAACACAAAGCCTGCTACTTTAGCAGATGAGAATTAACATCTATTGCTTGTAAGTGGCTCACATTTCTTCTCAATTATCCTTATCATTACAACATTTCTAGGCAAGTCAGATTTACCACCCCACTGTACCCCACCATGGCATACGTATGAGACTCAGAAGCTTTTAATGAAGCAGGAGCAGTCAGGATTTTATAATTTAAGGGCCAAGGCTTACATTACTTGGGATGTGTAATATGAGTGACAGTGCACCTGGTGATTTGAACATTTTTTGTACATTATCTCATAATTTCCACAAATCTCTGTATCCTAAAATCTTCAACTGTAAGCAGAAAGTAAATAGTATTATTGCTGTCTAGAGGAAAGAGGTAAAAGCACAGAGAGGCCTATCTGCTCTCCTGACATCACACAGCTGGCAACGCTCAGGAACTTTCATAGGCTGATAAACCACTAATTCCAACTTAATGCCTTTCAAACTTGCTAAAATTGGAACATACATTGCAAGTACAAATATTTTAGATAAGATGGTCTGAGTTTTGAGTCCTTTATATAACTCAATCCATGAAAATTCATGCAACTCCCTGTCCTCTGGTAATACATTTCCTCATCTGCAAAACCAGAGATATAAGCAGAAGATGCTGTGGCCTATGGCATCTTTCACTTTGGTGCCCAGCAAATTTTCAAGCACCTACATGTATGAGTGGGCATTGAACTCACAAAACTGAGTTACTACTTTCTGTTTAGTCTTACTCAGGTGATAAAGGATGGTGTCACCTCAACAAAGTACTTCTGGCTTCAAGATTGACTTCATTGCCAGCTGTGGCACTTTGCCCCACCATTGTTGCTTTGTCAATAAAGTATTCTCATGTCATAGGGAATGTTGTAAGAAGGAATATAAGTTCCTCCTTGCCACATGCATCAATAGAGAAGCAAGGGTCCTAAAAATATCCCAAGAAACACAGGCATAAGCAAATTTGAATAGTAAGCCAGCTTGCTTTTTGGGAGAACTATAGCCAGTCCTATTTTAGAAGAATCAAATATAGCATATTCTGGTCCTGATTGCCATGGCAAAAGGATAAAGTATGCTTCTGGCAGTTTGTTTTTAAATTGAAGTTTCCTGTTGTCTTGAGTTTTTTTTTTTTTCTCAGATAGCCAATACTGAATGAGATGAAAGACACATGCTTATTTTCTGTATGCCTTTGTCACTTTCTTCACTGAGGTGAATCTTTGAGGTGCCAACATAAAAGGAAAGCTGTTATACCTATTAATGCCCCAACGTCAAAGACAGAGGAAGCATTGAAAAGAAAGAGTGAAGAGTACATCCCAGAGCATAGATGGATTTTGCCTAGACTCTGTATTTATTTGAGTTAGTACCCCAGTCCAAAGAATACTTGACTTTTATCTGACCAAATATGCCATCACACAGCCCCTACTCAGCTTAGTTATCATTACATCAGCATAAATATCATATTACTTGATGAAAATTTATCTATGGAGTCCTGTGATAGAGGAGGAAGATCTAAATAAGTCCGAGGAGTCATAGAAAGATGGAGCAATGTTTCCAACTTTCTAGCTCTTCTAGATGTCAGGATATGATGCCATTTTCTTTTATTGTTTGGATATCCTAGTTCTCTTTTGTACAGGTCCTTCATACATATAATGATGTTTCAATAAGTAACATGAACCCCTTGCTATTCTTTCATCTCCTTTTCATCTTCCATCTTCACTTGGAACCACATGATAGTTCCTTTGGCCCAGGAGGACCCTGTTGTGTACATCCATGACTACCTCACCTTGCAATGCATATAGTGCACCAATCAGAGTAGAAGCAAAACAATAAGTTCAAAGAACCTCCAATGCTTCACTTCAGGCTTCATTGGAGACTACAGTGGACATTTCAAGATGTCCAGGGTGCAATAAAACTTGGAAACTAGTTGTATAACATGACTATACAGACATCAACACCAACAAGAGTTGTCCAGGATCCCTCAATGAGAGACAAGCAGAGGACCTTCTATTAACTGCGAAAAATGTAGTAACTGCTGAATCAGAGAAGTAAATGGAGACTCTGTTTTGCCTTCTAGCCATGAACACACTCCCTGGACCCCATCCATCAGACACAGCCTTAAGCCTTCAGGAATAGGCACTACCTACTACACTGTAGAATGGAGGATGTTAAAGGTCAGGGTGTGAGAACACATGTGTGCATGTCTGTCAAAGGGTATAATAAATGCAATCCAGGATTGTTTTGTTTAATGTCTTCCCCAAAATGGAGCAGGCATAGACAATGCACACTTGTTCTTGACAAGGAATTTCCATCTGCATAGCGTCAATGCAAAACCAACCCTTCACAGTGTTGGTACATTCATGAAGTATTCCATATTTGACAATATTCTATGCTTGTCAGAGATCTGTGGTCTATTTTGCTCATCATGAGTGTGACAAGACAGAAAATGATGAGAGACATAGGCAAATCATTTTACCATAGTCAATAGTAGGTCAGCTGCTATATTAGGCAGGGTTCCGTAAAGCAACAAAACAATATAATGCACACACACACTCTCTCACATATATACATTTTGTTCACTGTTTATTATTGTATGTTTGTGCAGTGGGTAAGTATGTGTGTGTGTATGTTTGTGTGTGGGGGGTGGGGCTTATACTCAGAAGTCAAAGTACAACTTTGTGAAGTCAGTTCTCTCCCTCCTTTTGTGGATTATGGGGATGAAACTTAGGTCATTAGTCTTCTATAGCACGTGCCTTTACCCATTAAGTCATTGACTAGATAAAACAAAAGAGGATTTACTACATTAGCTTGTATGATAAGAACTATGGGCAGTCAATCAATGGTCATCATCATGTTGGACAAGCAGGGAGCTTAGTGACTACTTAATCTAAGAAGCTGTAAGTATCAACAGTCAAAATCTGTTTCTAAAGAGATTGTGTCCCTAGAGGAGTTGAAGTCTTATGTCAGTGAAGGATAGCAGTGGTAGACATAAGACACTTTTGTTTAGGAAAAGGAAAAGAAACCAGGCAAGTACCAACGCTTTTTTCTTGGACCTATTTTTGTTTGGACTACTCACTAGAAACTACCTCCTACATTCAGGGTGAAATTCACCTATTACATTGAATATCTCTGGAGAAATCTTCAAACATGCACAAAATGTGTCTCTTAAGTGTGGTGAAAGTTGAAAATCAAGACTGGCCATCATATGTGGGAAAAAAACATCCTGGAGAAAGTAGAGAAAAAAGGAACCAAGAGTAATCTGTGTATGAAGAATGTAAGAATTCTGGGTGGGAGGAATCCTAAAAGTTGTAAAATTCCCAGAAAACTATCAGACTGAAGGAGCAGAGTAATGAAGGAAAGCATGAATGGTTTCTTGGACATGGGATGGAGAGTATGGGGATTGCTTTGAGAAGCCATTGTAAGGACTTTCAGCATGAATTCCCAAATGACTCAAAAATATCTGGTAAACAGGTAAAGAGAAGCATGTTTCCTGACATGAAAGAATGAGAAATAATGTCAGGGAAAGGGTAGGATCAGGTAGTTCAAAGTATGGACTAAGCAATCTTCCATCCACTGATGTTAAGCTCTACTACAGTAATGTAGAAGGGTATTATTAGATTAGAGTACTAAGATACAGCGAGTCTCCATGACCTGTCAGCTAAAACTCCAAAATGCTGGTTAAACAATGCTGCACACAAAGCATTGTATTTGACACTCTACAATATTATATTGAATTTTGACAACATCTCTTGGGATATTATCAGCAAAATACCCAGAGAAAAGTGTTAAAGACTGAACAGTACCTTGCATTGCACAGTAAGTAAATAATCATGATCTTCATGCTGTCTAATAAAATACAGGTGAAGAAAGGCTTAACACCATACTTATCATTGCATGATTATCAAGGAAACACTGAAATTCACATTCAGTTTGCTCAGATCTAGATATTCTGCCAAACATTGCATAAGTTGGATGCTGGAAACTAAAGCCAGTAGTAGTAGCTTAGGCTAGGCATTAGAGGAGTCGGTTGATTTACCAGGGTCCTCATTTATTTTCTCGGTGAGAAACTTGGTTTTGCAAGGTTTGTCACCTCTCATTCTTTAAAAAATAGAGGTGTAGCTTTGTCATTTTTTAATATTGATGGACCAATAGTTACTGAACACTCTCCCCCTTTGTAAGGGTGCAAACAATTTCTGTGGGTAGTAAAAATAAATATTTTTAAATTATTTACTGAGGCCCTCATACTTCTGGTTGTATTATTTCAAGGTAGGCTTTAGTCTCTTCCAGATTTTTTGTTTGTTTGAGAGGTGGTTTCTCTGTATAACAGCCCTAGCTGTCCTGGTGTTGTAGAGCATGCTGGCCTCAAAACTCACAGAGATCATCTTGCCTCCGTCTCCCATGTGCTGGGATTAAAGTCGTACACCACCACCACCCACCCTCTTCCAGATATTTCAAGAAACAGCCTCACCTGAAGAACCTTCATGATGATTAATAATAAAATATTTAAGACTTTTCAATCCAGTCATTTGTGTAAGCACTTTAAACACTTGATTTGATTCATAGGACAACAGTTTGCAAACTAGGCAATAAAACATTTGGAGATTATCTTAAAAACAATTATCTGTCAAGAGATTTGAGGAAGTCCAAAAAAAGGTGTTGGTTTTGATTTCCTTGCTTTCTTCTTATTGATGAGGTGTTTAATTTTTTTCCTAAACAGACACAACACACAAGAAGGGTGACCACAGAAGCCACATCACTAGAAATAAGAAGAGGAAAGAACAATGTGTGTTTTTCTTGAAAATTTGTTGAAGACTTACTCAGATTGCTCAGTTACATGTCATATTCATGTCATATGTCTCCCGTTAGTTTAGGAACAAAGTCTCCCAGTATTTCATTTATCTTCTACCTCCCGTTGTGTGTGAACTCACAGTTTGTTCTCACTGGATCGCTACATCCTTTGCCATTTACTTACCAACAAGGGTAATGTATACACTGAAAGTAAGGATGCTGTAGTCAGTGCTGGTGCAAATTCCAGCTCTCCTTCTCTATTGCTGTGTGAATTTTTGAGACAACTAACATCTCTGACTTGAATTACCTTCACTTGAAAACTGAGCACTAACTTCTTTCTTTTCTGAAATATTAAATGAGATTATCACTCATAGAACTGATTCAGAATGGTCTTTCTTTCTCAATAAATAACAAATACCTTTACCAAAGATAACAAGGACAATTTGTCCAAGTTTCAATTCAGACAATATTTTTTTAACGAACTAGTTCATAGTACCAGTCCTGGTACAATTGCTATCTCACATGACGTCTCATTTGACTTTCTGGATGACTTTAGATACTGAGTATTCCTTAGTTGTTTGTAGGTAGCTTAAAGTCAGCTGCTCAGAAAGAGTAATTTATATGGCATCCACTTTTGTGTGGTTCATTCCTTAATCAATGAAGGTACAGAAGAAAACAAAATAGACAAAATTCCTACTTGTGATTAGATTTAATAGGAAAAAGCCCTTGGTCATAGTTAAGGGTAACTGATCTGTAAATACTGAGAAGCACCTAGTTATATAGAATTCAAGCAGACAGCCTCCAAGATAGGGAAGCAGTAAAGGATAACAAAGTGTCTTGGACTGTCTGATGAAAAGGAAACCTATCTAGTGTGGCACACCTCAACAAATAGAATATCAAGGATTAGTAGATAAGGGGTTAGAAGAGAGGGACTTGAGTAGAGGACTGTCTGATCATCGTAAACACTTTGGATTTTTCTTCAGTGGTGTGAGAGGAGCTGTTAGAGCAGTTTATACAAAGGAGAAACATGGTTATGTTCATAACACTGTAAAATCACTCTGGTTGCTAGATGAAGAACTGTTTGCCAAATTGGAGAGCAGGAAGAGGTCACTGTAATGGTTTAGATGAGAAATGACTGTGGCTGGTGCTAAGGTTTTACTATAGACCTACAAATCCACTATTTTCTATTTCTCCTACTATTTGGTAATGTAACAACTCATGCTCTTCCATTTGTTCTTGGAGGCATCTAACTTCATCTTTGCACTTAGTAGGTATGAATATTTCCTTGTAAAGAGCATTATGTATGGCAGAGATAAAACTGTAAGTCAGGTGAATAACAGCAGGGCACCTGCTCTTCCTTAAGATCAAAATATTCAAGAGACATAAGGAAAAACAAGTCACTCTGTAACTCTTAACTGCTTCTATTTTTATCATTGCAAAAAATTTATGCACATCAAATATAAAATATGCTTGTCAGCAAATCTATCACATTTTCAACTTTTTCACAGAGCAGCTGATGCATAAAGCAGTTGGTCCCATGCCACAAAGACTCTTAAGTGACTGGCTCTTGGCAAAAGCCACAAAAATAATCACATGAACCCTGCTGTCTTCCAAAGATCAAGTCTGCTTCATGCCAGCTTGGAGAGAAAATTAAATATATAGCCAGAAATTTGATATTCTCTAGGAAGTCTAAATTTAGGTAGAAAATATCCTGGTGTAATGCTACATAAATCCCCATCTCAACTCATTATATTTCCCCCCCAATGGGCTGCTCCTTTGAACTCCTTGTTGCAGGTTCCCTAAAAGAACAGTTTCGGCCTACTGAATGGGAGAAGATCTTCACTGACCCCACATCAGACAAAGGTCTGATCTCCAAAATATACAAAGAACTCAAGAAACTAGACATTAAAATTCTAAATACCCCAATTAAAAAATGGGGTAAGGATCTGAATAGAGAATTCTCAACAGAGGATGTTCGAATGGCCAAAAGATACTTAAGGTCATGTTCAACTTCC
>PVIU01034283.1:0-11490 GCA_004026605.1 Ondatra zibethicus | reverse complement strand
GGGGAGAGTCTGGGGGAGTGGGATGGTTGAAATGGAGGAAGGACAGATATGGGAGCAGGGAAGAAGATATCTTAATTAAGGAAGGCATTGTGAGGTTGGCAAGAGGCTTGATTCTAGAGGGGGTCCCAGATGTCCACAGGGATGTCCCCAGCTAGAGCCCTGGGCAGTGGAGGAGAGGGTGCCTGAACTGGCCTTGTCCCGTAGTCAGACTCAGGCTTATCTTGAATATCACCATAGAACGTTTGTCTGGCAACAGATGGAGATAGAGACAGAGACCCACATGGGAGTACTGGACTGAGCTCCCAAGGTCCTGTTGAAGAGCAGAAGGAGGGAGAATATGAACAAGGAAGTCAGGACCATGAGGGGCTGGTCCACCCACTGAGACAGTGTGCCTGAACTAATGGGAGCTCACCAAAGCCAGCTGGACTGGGACTGAACGAGCATGGGATCAAACTGGACCCTCTGAATATGGCTGACAATTGGGGCAGACTGAGAAGCCAATGATAATGGCACTGGGATTTGTCTCTACTGCATGTACTGGCTTTTTGGGATCCTAGTCTATTTGGATGCATACCTTCCTAAGCCTGGATATAGGGGGGAGGGCCTTGGACTTCCCACAGGGCAGGGTACCCTGCCTTCTCTTAGGACTGGAGGGGGAGAGGGGAAGGAGAGGAGGGAGCAGGAGGGAAGTGGGAGGAGGGGAGGAAGTGGAAATTTTGATTCCTAGTATTAATAATGTAATAAAAAAGAAAGATAAATAAATAAATAAAATTTAAAAAGTCTAGGATACCAAAAAGGGACAATTTTTTAGTTGTTTTCTTTTTTTATTAAATTTTTTCATTTATTTTACATATCAACCACAGTTTTCCCTCCCTCCTCTCCTCCAGTTCCCTTCCCCTCAGCCCATCTATTGCCCCCTTCTGCTTCTCATCTATCTCTATTCAGGAAGGGGCAGGCCTCCCGTGGGAGTCAACAAAGCATGGCACATCAAGTTGAGGCAGGACTAAGCTCCTTTCCCTGCTTCAAGGCTGTGTGAGGCAACCCAGTATGGGAAATAGGTTCCCAAAATCCAGCTCAAGTGCCAGGGACAGGTTCTGATCCCATTGCTAGGGGCTCCACAAACAGACCAAGCTACACAACTTGCAGCAGACCTAGGTTGGTCCCAAGCAGGCTCCCTAGCTATCAGTCCAGTGTCTATGAGCTCCCACGAGCTTAGGTCAGCTTTCTCTGTTGGTTCCCCTGTCATTACCTTGACCCCAACCTTGCTTATATAATCCCTTCTCCCTTCTCTTCAACAGGACTCCAGGAGCTCCACCCAGTGCTTGACTATGGATCTCTGTATCTGCTTCCATCAGTTACGGGATGAATGCTCTCTGATAACAATTAGGATAGTTACCAATCTGATTACAGGGCAAGGCCAGTTCAGGGACCCTCTCCACTATTGCTAGGAGTCTTAGCTGGGGTTATCCTTGTGGGAGTTTCCTTGGCACCAGGCTTCTCCCGAACCCCAAAATGTCCCCCAATCAAGATATTGCTTTCATTACTTCCCCTGTCTGTCCTGACCCCAACATACCCAACACAATCCCTCATGTTCCCATCTTCTCATCCTCCCCACCTCCAATTTTCTTGGGAGATTTCTTCTATTTCTCTTTCCTAGGGAAATCCATGTGTCCCTCTTTAGCCTAGCTCAAAGGCTCAGAAAATACTTTGAACAAAATCATAGCAGAAAATTTTCCTAATCTACAGGAAGACACACCTACAAAGGCACAAGAAGCTTAAAGAACACCAAATATTGAACCAGAAAACAAAGTCCCCTCACCACATAATAATCAAAACACTAAACACATGAACAAAGAAAAAATATTAAAAGATGAAATAGAAAAATGTTTAGTAACATATAAAGGCAGAGCTATTAGAATTACATCCTACTTCTCAATGAAGACTCTAAAATTCAGAAGGACCTGGACAGACTCCAAGAGAAATATGTCTAGCAGACACTAAGATACTATAGACATCAACCGAGACTATGATACCAAACAAAACTTTCACTTATCTTAGATGATATGGTACTATACATAAGTGACACCAATAATTCTACTAGGGAGTTCCTATAACTGATGTCTTAGGGTTTCTATTGCTATGAAGATACACCATGACCATAGCAACTCTTAAAAGGAAAACATTTAATTAAGGGAGCTCTCTTACAGTTTCATTATCATAATAGTGGAGAGCATTGTGACATGCAGGCAGACATGGTGCTGGAGAAGTAACTGAGAGTCCTCCAACATGTAGGCAACAGGAAAGGATCTGGGAATCATACTGAGGGAAGCTTAAGCAAAAAGTGTAGTGATATTTCATTTGTATTTTAATAAATAAAACTTTCCTGAAGATCAGAGAGTAAAACAGCCACCCTGGTCAGCCTTACAGACCAGGCAGTGGTGACACACACCTTTAATCCCAGTAGCCGCAGTAGTTTTCCATAGAAAATGGGCAGTAGTGGTGCATGTCTTTAATCCCAGCACTAGAAAGGAATACAAAACAGAAGGAGCCAGCTCTCAGTCAGTCTCATTCTAAGGATTCCTGGAAGCAGGATCACCATTTTGGATTGAGGAAGAGGCTCTGTTTGCTGGTGGCAAGCAGAGGTGTAGCTCCTTTGAGAAAGGCTTCGTGACTACGTCTTAGCAGCAAAAAACGCATGGCAGCTCTTTAAGAGGTCCTGCCACCAAACACTTAACTGGTGTTTATGAGCAGTCAGTGGAATACTTCTTGGTGATGGCATGGACCCTGAAACTCCAGAGTTGTGGCAATGAACATGGTTCTCACAAGTACCTCCGCCATGAAGCTAGACTCTCAGAAAGCTAAGGAATGGGATGGAGCCAGCCGCCAAAGCCTCAGGTTTAATCCTAGCCTCATCATTTAGCAGATTAAAGACTTGTGTACTCAGAAAAAAATAGAGATATACAGTAAAGACAGATTCAGATGGGAAAAAAATTCTAAATGGTTTATAGTGTGTTTAAAAATATACATAGGTTTGGGAGAAAAAAGAAAAAGGACAGAGAATGTCCTAAGAAAAAAAGAAATAGAGTCACTGGGCATGGTGGTGCACACCTTTAATCCCATCACTTGGAAGGCAGAGGCAGGAGGAACTCTGTGAGTTTGAGGACAGCCTGATCTACAGAGTGAGTTCCAGGACATCCAAAGATACACAGAGAAACCCTGTCTCAAAAAACCAAAATAATAAAAATAAAAAATTAGAATTTTTAAAAAAAGGCAATGTGAAGATGGAAAATACAAAGAGAATCTGTTACTGTATGTTATTGTGTTGTCTTTAAATTATTTGACTGTTGAGGAAGGAGCAACAGCTGCTAAAAGACATTTGATTATAAATGCTGTTGGATTAATCCTACCTATAAATTTTAAAAATATCTTAACTTCAAAATATAAGCCAAAAGATATGCTATTTTGGGAGAGAGGTTCTGCTTTTGTTTTCACAAATGAGAGGCTTTGAATTAATTCTGGGTTAAGAAAAATAAGGTTTGATCAAGGAAGACCCTCTGAAAATTCTCTGATAGGAGTAGATGACCCAGATGATCCAATACTTTAGAGTACCTCTGTTGCAGTTTCCTCTGAGTTTTACACCCAGAACAACTTCAAGACTGCTAACTGAGATGATCCAGCCTCACAGAATATTCCAGTTAGGAATTGACCATAATCCTAAATTTTCTTTGGATTCCCCATAAGATCACGAGTGCCCCGAATCAGTAGGAAGAAGCATAGAAAATTACACCCACATTCCCAAAAGATGTATTAGGGATATTTGTCTTTGTTTAGTGTGTTGGTTACAAGTTGTTATGGATAATGGTCAGGAACAAAGCTAAACAAAGGAGATTGGATTCAGGGTTTCTGTTTTGAAAAGAAAAAGTAGATATGTTGTGGTATAATGCTCTCGTACACTGTAAAGATTTGTTACTCATATTTATTTAATAAAACAAGGATTGGCCAGTAGCAAGGCAGGAAGTATAGCCAGAGTGACCAGACTAGGGGAATTCTAGGAAGAGGAAAGGCAGAGAGTCAGTAGCCACCCAGACACAGAGGAAGCAAGATAAGAATGCCTTACTGAGAAAAGGTACCAAGTCACATGGCAAAACATAGATAAGAATTATGGGTTAATTTAAGTTGCAAAAGCTAGTTAGTAATAAGCCTGAGCAATAGGCCAACCAGTTATAATTAATATAAACCTCTGTGTATTTATTTGGGACTGAATGGCTATGGGACTGAGCAGGACAGAAACTTTCATTTACTTATGTTTTTTTTTTTTTTTTTCAAAACAGGGTTTCTCTGTGGCTTTGGAGCCTGTCCTGGAACTAGCTCTGTAGACTAGGCTGGTCTCGAACTCACAGAGATCCGCCTGTCTCTGCCTTCCGAGTGCTGGGATTAAAGGCGTGCACCACCACTGCCTGGCAACTTTCATTTACTTTTGGACTGAAATAGAGGTAAGAGCCAGTGACTGACTGTTTTGCTTTTCTGACCTTCAGGTTGAACCCCAATTTTTAACTCTGGGTTTTTATTAATTATCCTACAAAAGAGACCTCAAAGCCTGTCCCCACAGGCTTTGTTATTGTTACTTCCAATAACAAGGCTACACATATTTCAACAAGGCCACATCTCCACATCTCCTAATAGTGTCATTCTCTATGAGGTTATGGAGGTCAAATACATTCAAACTACCAAAATTGATAAATGATTTCAGCAAAGTGGCTAGGTACAAAATTAACTTAAAAAAAATCAGTAGCCCTCCTATATACAAATGATAAATGGGCTAAGAAAGAAATCAGGGAAACAACACCCTTCAAAATAACCACAAATAATATAAAATATCTTGGGAAAACTCTAATCAAGCAAGTGAAAGACCTGTATGACAAGAACTTCAAGTCTTTGGAGAAAGAAATTAGAGATATCAGAAGATGGAAAAATCTCCCATGTTCATGGATCAGTAGGATTAACAAGCAACAGCTCGTGCTGGAGAGGATGTGGAGCAAGAGGGACACTGCTCCACTGTTGGTGGGAATGCAAACTTGGACAGCCACTTTAGAAATCAATATAGGGGTTCCTCAGAATATTGGGAATTGATCTACTTCTAAGACTCAGTGATACCACTCCAAAGGCAAATATACAAAGGACATGCCCTCTTACCACAAGTACACTTGCTCAACAAAGTTCATAATGGTTTTATTCATAATGGCCAGAACTTGGAAACAACCTAGATGCCCCTCAACAGAAGAATAGATAAAGAAAATGTGGTACATCTACACAATAAAGTATTATTCAGCTGTTAAAAACAACAACATCATGGAATTTGAAAGCAAATAGATGGAACTAGAAAAAAATTATCCTGAGTGAGGTAACCCAAACCCAGAAGGACAACACGACATGTCCTCACTTTTAATAGATATTTGCTATAAAATAAAGAATAACCACAGACCCAGAGACTAAGTAGCAAGAAGGGAACAAAGGGGACACTTGGATCTCCCTGGTAAGGGGAAATAGAATAGATTTTGTGAGTGTGGTGTGGGATAATTGTCTGTATTCTGTCAATCATATTTTAAATAAACGCTGATTGGCCAGGCAGGAAATATAGGCAGGTCAACCAGACAGGAAGTAGAGGCGGGGCGAGGAGAACAAGAGAATACTGAGAAGAAGGAAGTTCTTTCCCCATTCCTGCCCAGACCATCGAAGAAGCAGGATATGACCTGCCCCACTGAAAAAGGTACTGAGCCATGTGGCTGACATAGATAAGAATAATGGGCTATATAAGTTACAAGAGCTAATAAGAAGCCTGAGCTAATGGGCCAATCAGTTTATAACCTAATGTAGACTCTCTGTGTGATTTTCTCTGGGACTAAACGGCTGGGGGGACCAGGTGGGACATAAACCCCAACAAACAGGTCTTCATGTTACAGAATGGACCAGGGGTGTGTGGGGGTGGGAACAGAAGGAATCAGATGGGGTGGAGGAGGAAAGTACTGAAAGAGAGGCTGGAAAGGGAGCCATTTGGGGATGAGGTAGAAACCTAGTGCAATGGACACTACCAAGAACCTACAAGGATGATCCCAGCTAAGACTCCTGGCAATAGGGGATACATATTCTGAACTGGCCATTTCCTATGACAAGGCAAGACTTCCAGTGGAGGGACTGGGACATCAACCCAGCCATAAAACCTTTGACCTACAATTTTTCCTGCTTACAAGATATGCTGGAGCAGAAATTGTGGGAGTGGCCAACCAATGACTGGTTCAGCATTGACCCATGCCACATGAGTGAGCCCACCCCTGACATTGCCTGGAGTGCCAGGACTCAGAGGCTGGATAATCCAGAGACTAGGATAGAACCAAACATGACTGACAAAAATCAATGTAATGATGCTTAATGCAATGTTCTGCTATACTCATAAATTTGTGCCTAAAGAGACTTCAACCAGCAACTGATGGAAACAGATGCAGAGACCTCATAGTCAGACACTAGGCAAAGCTCAGGGAATTCTGCAGAAGAGAGGGGGGAAAGACTGTAGGAGTCAGAGGGGTCAAGAGTACCACAAGAAAACCTACAGAATCAACTAACCTGGCTCATAGGGACTCACAGAGACTGAACCGACAACCAGGGAGCCTGCATGGGTCTGGCCCTCTGCATATGTTACAGTTGTGTAGCTTGATCTTCTTGTAGGACTTATAACAGAGGATGCAGAGGTGGTCCCTGAATCTTTTGCTGGGTTTTGGGATCCTATTCCTCACATGGGGTTGCCTTGCCTAGTCTTAATATGAGGAGAGGTGCCTAGTCTTACTGCAACTTGATAAACCATGTTTGGTTGATACCCATGGGAGGACTGGCCTTTTCTGAATAGAAATGGAGAGGAGTGAATTCATGGAAGGGGGGCTAGAAGGAGGGATGAGAAACTACAGTCAGGATGTAATAATAAAAATATTAATAATAACATATAAAAAGTAACTTGTGGTTGTTCTTAGTAGAGGATAGGTTACCAAATAACTATGGAAGTTATATTCCATTGAGTGCATTCTTTAGAGTGACATAATAAGTTTACTCTGAAGTGACAATATTTCCAAATATAACTTTTGTAACTGTGTAACTAAAATTTTTAAATGTCAGTGTTAGAGTATGAGAATATGCATTCTTTTCTAATTTTTTGAGGCTTAATAGGTAAGTAAATTTGTAGACCAGAGTGCTAGGCCTCACATCTCCATCAAGTCAATTCTAACTGGGACACATTATTTGATTTCGTATGATACTACCACTGGAAATTTTATCTAACTAAAATATCCATTTCTACAATACAAAGATGCTGAACCTCTTTGTTCAATGTGTAGATTTGTATTTATACTTTCCACTGGTAACAATAATCTTTAAAGGTTCATTTTTAACATCAAATATTTGCCAATATGAGCTATACACCCACACATAAGTATCTTTGCATATGCCAACACTTAGAGTGTAATGACAGGAAGATCAAAAATTCAAGGTTATCCTCAGCTACATAGAGTATGAGGTCAGTCTGGGATACATCAGACCTTGTTTTGCAAAACAAATAAAATAATAATGTAAGTCCAAACAATGAAACTGCTTCAAGAAAACAGGAGAAACACTTCAAAACATCAGAATGGACAAGAATTCTCATGAAGTTCTGGACAAGACACTGAAAATACGAGAAAGAAAACATAACACAGACAAAGGGAGCCAGATATGGTGGTGACTAGCTATACCCAGCACTTTGAATAAAGGCATAGTCAGCCTTGGCTACTTATTGAAAGCCTATCTCAAAAACAAAAACAAAACAGCAACAATAAAATATGTAAAACTGGATAGGATCAAACTAAGTATCTTTGCCTCCATCCTATCATTTCTATCCAATGGCTTCTATAAGCACTCAAAACTCTGAGTGGTTAAGCTCATTTCAGATTAAGATGATCCCAAAAGAGGTCATCTTACAATGAAAGGGATTTTTTTTTTTTAGTATTTACACCTTTGTTTCAAATCTTTTTCTTTTTTTTTCTTTTCTTTCCTTCCTTCCTTCCTTCCTTCCTTCCTTCCTTCCTTCCTTCCTTCCTTCCTTCCTTCCTTCCTTCCTTTCTTTTGTGATGTTTTTAAATAATTTTTCCCAAGACCAATCATATCTTCCACTCCCCCCTTTCCTCCCATTCCCTCCTCCCAACCCCCTCCCCATCCACTCCTCTTTTCCCTGCAGAAAAGGGCAGGTCTCTCATGGATATCAGTCAGCCATGACATACCAAATTTCAGTAAGACTAGGTACCTCCTCTCCTATTAAGGGTGGATGAAGCAACCCAGTAGGAGGAAAGGGTCCCAACAGCAAGTAACAGAGTCAGAGATAGTTCCTGCTCCCACTGTTAGGAGTTTCACAAGAAGACCAAGCTACACACTGTCACATATATGTAGAGGGCCTAGGTCAGTCCCATGCAACCTCTCTGATTGTTGGTTCAACCTCTGTGAGGCCCTAGGAGCTCAGGTTAGTTGATGCTGTGGGTTTTCTTGTGATGTTCTTGACCACTCTGGCTGCTACAGTCCTCCCTCCCCCTCTTCTGCAGGATTCCCCCAAGCTCTGCCTAATGTTTGGCTGTGGGTCTGCATCTGAATGAAAGGAAGCATGCCCCTGACACTGCCTGGAGCGCCAGGACCCAGAGGCTGGACAGCCCAGAGACCTAGGAGAGAACCAAACATGACTGGCAAAAAAGTCAATTAAATGATTCCTAACGATATTCTGCTCTGCTTATAGATTGGTGCCTAGTTCAATTGCTATCAGAGAGGCTTCACCCAGCAACTGGAAGGGATTTTTGTAAGAGCTCACATATAAGCTAATACCTTCCTAGCTAACAGATAATTCTAGAAGAAAACTTCACTGCATATTGCCCATACATTTTAATATCTAAACTCATCCCTTTTTAAATGTTATACAATGAATATTAGCATCTTTACAATCTGGAAGAAGAATGCTTAGCTTGGGTTTAGAGTTGTATATGGTATCAAGAACCCAAGTCCTTGAACATGTTAGGCAAATGTCCTACCACTGAGGGACCCTCCCAGTTCAAATAATGTATTATTAAATAAGAATTAATCCAACAGTAATAAGTATTCCATGACACAGATTGTGATCTATAAATACTACTTCCCATTAATAAGAACCAGGACATTTTGGGAAAATAGGAAGGGCAAGAAATATAGAAGATGCGCCTAGATCTTCTGATTACACCCGGAAGCAAGGACACCGTCATATTAATGTTGTGTTCAAAGAACTAGGAAGCCACCTTAAAAAAAATATACCAGTGACAAAAGAAGAGATCACTTACATATTAGTAAGAATGGCAATGGGGGGGACAAAGGCTGTGGCTCTATTGGTATACTGCTTGCCTATCATACACAAGGCTCTGGTAATCCCCACCTTATCAATAAATAAAATTCTGATACATGCTACAGTGTGGATGAACCTTGAAGATACTATGTTATACAAAATTAGGTGAGACATAAAAAGTACAAATATCATATATGTTTATATAAATATATATGAGGTGCCTAGAACAGTCAAATTCATATAGACAGAAAACAGTGGGTGCCAGAGGCTAGAGAATGGGGAGGCAGTATTAATGTTTAAGGGGTACAAGAGTCTTTGGGGGGATAATGTAAAAGTTCTGAAGTTAGGTGACAGTGCTAGCTATACAACACAAAAAATGTACTTGCACCACGGAATTTAAAAATAATTAAAATGGCATTGAATAATCAATTTGTATGGTCTTCCCTTCTCTTGCCTGCAGCATTCCTTAGTTGCCTATAGCTCTTTCTGTAGGGTGGAGGCCACTTGGGCTTTTTCCCCATATACTTTGATATGTCTGTTGTTGTCCTTGTTTGGCTCAATTTAGACAGTCATGTTGGTGAAACTTTATGAGTGTAGCTTTCAGCACACACACACACACACACACACACACACACACACACACACACATATATATATACACAAACATACATATGTATGCTATATATATATGAGTAACTTATACATACTACCTTATATTTATGTATTTATATAACAATAATTAATGAAAATAGACCATAAATATGAAAGAGAGTAAGGACAGATATACAAGAGGGTTTGGAGGCAGAAAAGGAATGGGGAAATCTCAAAAAAAAATTTAAAAAGTTTAAAAGACAAGTTTGTATTTCATCACAATAAAAAAGAATTATTAAATAAATAAATCAAGATCTGTATTTCTTAGAAATATGGATATTTGAGCTTTCTTTCAGAATATTCAGGGTGGGAGAGTGAATAAGAATAAGAACAAAACAGGGGCTGATAATCGATGGGTTTAGAAAAATATGCTGATGTCTCTACTTTTAGATGTACTTGGAATTTTTCACTAAAAAGAAAGAGGAGGTAGGAAGGACATCATGCCTGTAATCCCAGCACTTGGGAGATGGAGGCCAGCCTTAGTTTGTAGTAAGTTTGAGGCCAGCCTAGACTATATGATAACTTGTCTCAAAAAAAGAGGAAGAAGGAAGGGAACATTCTGTCATACAATGTCCATTTTATTGATGTCCTTCATTTTGAGGAAACTGAGCCATTCTTGGTCAGCACCTCAGCAGGTGAGATCTGGAGTTGGCTACATTGCTATAGACAGACCCAGTATCCACAGTGACTAGTGTTGATAACTAGGCACACACACACTGGGCTTTTTTCAGTTCATCTCTAAGCAGTACCTACACAAAAGCAATTTGATTCAATCTCTTGTTTGGGGGGCTATGGTGGATCTCAGTGATACAGCACTTGCCTAGTATATGCAAAGCCCTGGGTTCAATCCCTGGCACTGCCAAAAATATCAATTTCTTACTTCATAGTTTAGCTCTTTCTATAGGACTAGAAATCTATTCTAGTCAAACATGGTGAACCACATTTATAATCCCATACATTCAGGATGTTGAGGCAGGAGAATCAGTTCTATACAAGTTTGGACTATACAGTGTAACAATGCCTTAAATAATAATAATAATATTAGTAATACTAAAAAGTGAACTTCAAAGAAATATAGCTCTGACCACTTACCTAAAACCTTCATACTCTGGCACCATCCTTTTTTTCCTCTCATCTCTTACTCATTATCCAGTTTTTCTTGCAAGCGTAAATGATAATACAGCAAATACTTACATAGGACTTGTTTTGTACTAGACACAGTTTCAAATACATTACATGCACCAGGTCCTCTGAGTCTTCACACTGGCCTTGACTTCATCCATATTTTAACCTCCATTTTGGACTTGAAAAACTGAGGGCTTAGATGGTTTCAGTCACTGTTTTAGTTACTTTTCTGTTTCTGTAATAAAACACCACAATTCAAGGCAACATGGGGAGGGAAAGGTTTGCTGTATCTTAATAGTTTACCATCATGAAAGTGCCTTAGCTACTTTTCTATTGTCATG
>PVIU01034282.1:0-11492 GCA_004026605.1 Ondatra zibethicus | reverse complement strand
CATAATGGAGTACTACATAGCAGAAAAAAATAACGACAGCCTAAATTTTGCAGGAAAATGGATGGAACTAGAAAGCATTATTTTGAGTGAGGTAACCCAGACACAGAAAGACAATTATCACATGTACTCACTCATAGGTGGTTTTTAAACATAAGGCAAAGAAAACCATCTTACAAACCACAATCCCAGAGAATTTAGATAACAATACGGACACTAAGAGAGACCCACATAGATATAATCTACATGGGAAGTAGAAAGTATAAAAAGACAAGATCTCCTGAATAAATTGGGAGCATGGGGACCTTGGGGGAGGGTGGAGGGAGGGAGGGGAGTGGCAGGGAGAGGAGCAGAGAAAAATAAAAATAAAAAAAAATTTAAAAAAAAAGAAAGAAAAAAGAAACATGATCCGTGCTACAGAGACAATCCCGGTTGCAATCCCCAGAAGATATCCATTTCAGGCCACATAGAATGTTCCTACTTTCTTGATACAGAAAAAAGAAATTACAAAATTCATTAAAAAATACATGCGTTGAGGGCCAATGTGAAGCCATGGGGGGGACTTTTTGAGTTTGAGTCCTGAGGACTGATTCCAGAGCCTCTTGTGTGTTTGACAAAGACTCTGCCCCTGAGCCACACCCCAAGCCCAGCCAAGGATTTTAATGCAAATGACAAAGTTGGTTTGAGTTTTGGCCCGGGGATTGCTTGATGTCAGGTAAAAAGGAAATACACAAATCACAAAATTTAGTGATAAGAACCAACCATGTTATAACAGCTGCTCCTACAGGGGCTGAGATGCTTGGGCAATAAAGGTGCTGTCTGCTGCCAAGACAGAGGACCTAGCTGGTCTCGGGGCCATGTGGTAGAAGGGGAGAACTGACTTCTACAAGTTACCCTTTGAGTTCCGCACTGGGCCGTGGTACACTCGTGCCTCATCCCTACATCAAGTAAGGAACATATTTTAAAACCTAGGTATCTAAAGAAAGAAAAGGTTTCATAGAGTTATGCAATAGCCTAGTGCTTTTGTTTGTTTGTTTGTTTGAGACAGGGTCTCAGGTGGCGTAGTAGTGCACGCCTTTAGTCCCTCAGGTAGGATTGAGCTTGAAGCCAGCCTCATCTATGTAGTGAGTTCCAATACAGCCAGAGCTGCAGAGTGAGACTCTGTCTCAAAGAAACAAGCAAGCAAGCAAAAAAAGACAGGGCGCGTAGTTCAGGCTGGCCTTGGAGTCCCTGTGGAGGCAGTCGGGAACTGTGGAGTGTTTACCGGGAGAGTGTCTGGTTGTTGGGGTGGAACCCAGGACTTCATCATGCTAGGCAAGCCTTCCACCAATTCCACCAACTGAGCTACGCCCCAGTCTATATTGGGTCTTTTTAAGTCAAACTTACCATTTAAGGAATGTGGAGTTGTTTTATCAAAATCTCTATTTACTATAGTTTAACTTCCTGGACATTTTCATCTAGTTTTCTGCTTTATTGAAGCCACTGTGAATATGGAATCTGACATTTTCATGGAGTTTCCATCTGCAAATATAATGAAAACAGTTATTTAAAATTCCTATCTAAGTTATTCACGAAAGACTGTTCCCTGGGGGCTTGCCTCCTGCTCTAAGCCCAAACACTAATGGGATATGGGACAGTAAAAAAAAAAACTTGGGCATAGTGACTAGTGCCTGTGGGGGCAGAAGTACATCCTGATCGGCTCAGTGAATACAGTCAGAACGATAGTGGGAGATTCTATGGGGGGAGGGGAGAAGAGAAGGAGGGGAGGAGAGAAGGAGGTCAGTAGAGTGGGGGTCATTTTCTTCATAGTATAGCTCATGTAAGTTACCTCTGCTTTTTTGAACTTAGCATGTAACCCAGATGGCTGCTGAATTTTCACTCTTGCTTCAATATCTCAAAAGCTGGTATCTCTAGGATATATTAACATGCTCATGTCAAAAGTTTCTTATAAGATTGATTTGGGTTTTATTTTCATGTATGTCTGTATACAAGCGTGTGTGCTGCCAGAGGACAGGCACTGGATCCCCTGGAGCGGAGTTACATTACGTGGTTACGCACCCGCTGATAGATGTGGGTACTGAGAACCACACTTTAGTCCTCTAGAACAGCAGGCACTCTTAGCAGCTGAGGCATCTCTCCAGCCCCTCAAATAGTTCTGAAATTAGATCCCTATGGTCTGTAGGCCATTGGGGAGTGTCCGGACAGAGGAGACCGAGTGCAGGCTTACAGTGAAAGAATTAAAGAGAGCTAGTCACGATGCGATTTCAGCACCTGGAAGTTAGAAGCAGAAGAATCAGTTCACCATCATCTTGAACTGCAGAGACTGAGGCCAGCCTGGGATACATAAAGTGTGGTGGTGGGGGAGGGTGCAGTTATGATCTCTTGCTCTGCAATCCTAAGGACCAGTGTTTAGATCCCAGTACCCACATAACAAGCTGGGCATCCTGCAAACACCTTGCAACTCTATCTCTGAGGGGAGCAGAGATAGGGAGGTTGCTGCAGTTTGCCATCTTCCAACAAAGTCCAGAAGAAAAGAAGCCACCTCAGGAGAAAAGGCAGAGTGATAAAATACTCCACACTTTCTTCTCGTCTGTGCTCATGAAAAGTTCGCACGCCTGCACACACATTTGGATGGACACCATTCAAATAGACAAAACACAAAAAATGTTACTGATATCCTTCAGATTAGAATGCAAAGTAGGAACTGAAAATTAGGATAAAATCCAAGCATGAAAGCAAATCACACAGCAGCACATCCTAATCCCCTCACCCTGGGAATGCCCACGCTGTCCTTGTCTGTGAGATGGTCTTCAACTATCCCTTGAACCTTTACCACTTATCCTGAACTCTGATCTGAAAGCACTTCCTGTCTCTCATTCCCATCCCCTCACAAGTCTGCGGATGTGACCAGTACATTGGATCTCAACTGTGAATGTCTTTCAAATATTTATCCTTACAAGCTTACTTTTTGCCCATTTAGCTTATTCTTTTTCCTTCTTCCTTTCCCTTTCCTCCCCTCCTTTCTTCCCTTCCTTCCTTCCTCCTCCCACCTTTCTCTCTCTCTCTTTCTCTTGTTTTATTGGGGCAGGGTCTCATTGTAGCTGAGGGCTGTCTTCAAGTCACCATGGAGCCAAGTTTAATCTTCTGACCACTCTGCCTGCATCTCTCAAGAGCTGGGATCACAGATTTGTGACATCGACATTGACATAATCTTAATTCTTGCATGGGTTAGTTATTATTACCTTAGTATAAAAAAATCCCACAATTGAGATTTTTTTATATTTAAAAAATTCTGCCTCCATGTATGCCTGCAGGCCAGAAGAGGGCGCCAGATCTCATTACAGATGGTTGTGAGCCACCATGTGGTTGCTGGGAATTGAACTCAGGTCCTCTGGAAGAGCAGTCAATGCTCTTAACCACTGAGCCATCTCTCCAGCCCCACAATTGAGATTTTTAAGACAAAGAATTAAGAAAGATATTTTAAAATATTGCCACATTAGCCTGAGTAACTTTCCAAATATAAAATGTTCAAAATAATAGGTTCACTTTATTTATATATTCACCTGTTTATATTGTCTGCTTGTTTTGATGACTGAAAAGTTTTTGTGTCCCAATAAACCTCTCCAGGGACACAATAACCCAAATCAGACCAAATCAAACCTATTTAGAAAACGTCCAGGTTTAATGGATGCCAGCGTTCCCCGGTGGCCTTCCAGTTCCCTAGAGAGGAGATAAGGAAGGAAGACCAGAAAATCACATGTTTGTTCTCTGGGGGTCAGTTTAAATATCCTGTGGGAGTGGTCTTGAGCTCTCTGGGGAGGGGGTCACGGTTTGGCAGGCTGTCTCGGAGGTGGAGTCTGGACTGAGGCAACTCCCTGAGGAGGGGGCTTGGGATGGAACTTTCCACCCAAACATTCCAGACATTTTGGTTATATGGATGCCAGGGGCTGAGGTGAAGCCTTAACCCAAACATTCCAGACTTTTTGGGTATAGGGGTGCCAGGGGCTGGAGTGGCATTTCCAACCAAACACTGAGTTTTTTGTTTTTTGTCTTTTTTGATAGAGTCTTTTTGTTACGTAGCTGTAGCTGACCTAGAACCTTACTATATAGCCCAAACTGGTCTCAAACTCACAGAGATTCACCTGCCTCTGCTTCCTGAGTACTGGGGTTAAAAACAAACCCCACCATGCCTGGCCTATTTATTTATTTTTATATTTTTGAGACAAAGTTTTACACTGCAGCTCAGGCTGATCTAGAATTCCAATTAACCCTCCTGCCTCAGCCTCTGGAGTGCTAGAATTGTAGGCTGTGGGCCCCCAACCCTGGCTGCTTAAACAACCATTTCTTACATGCCCTTTGATCCTGTTGACACCTTTGTCACCTCTCCTGTCCCTCCTCCTGCTGGCCCCTTTCTTTTCCCAAGCAGTTCCCTTTCTACTTTCATGTCTTTTATTTTCTAAACGTTTAGAGTTTAGAGTCCTATAGAGTCCTAGAGCCATTGATTGCCCATGAGCTAGAGTTACTAATTGGAAGCCCCTGGCCTGGCAGCTGCCCTGGCTTGGACTCCAACTCCCAGCCTGCCAAGTGGTGACCTCCTCCCTGAGAGGGTCAGGACCACTCCCCCAGGCTATCTAGGCTTGCAGGGGAAAGAAGAACTAGTGGTTTTTGGGTCTGCATGGATCCCTCCTCTGTCTCTCTCTCCCTTGCCATGCTCTCCCAGCCACGGAGAGTGCAACATTTATTAAACATGGGCATTTTAATTTGGCTTACCTGGTTTGATTGGATTTCTTTGTGCTGGCGGAGTGGCTCGTCCTAGGAAATATTCCTAACAGTCTCCAGCAATTGTGAACCACCTACTGTCGGTGCTGGGAACTGAACTCAGCCTCGAAAAGAGCATCAAGCACTCTTATTCTCTGAGCCAGCTCTCCAGCCCCTTGCCCCAACTTTAAAAGCTAAAATACAGTTTCTATGTATGAAAGAAATCTTGCAATACAGGGGTTTAGCAACTACTTTTGTTAAAAAGCACCGGCTCCTCCTTTGGGTCCTGGCAGCTGTGCCCTCTTGTGGCATCTGTCTCCTTGAGTGTGTGTAGATCTCCCGCACTACTCCATAAAGGCATGAATCAGGAGGGAGTGTCTGTCAGCCTAACCTGTCTCAGCCCCCTTCAGAGCTGAGGACACAAAGATGCCATTGTCTTGCACCTGCTTCCAGCCAGTTCCAGAGCAATCCCTCAGCTTCCGGGGGTCAGTGCAATCAGCAGGACAGATACTTCCCAGATAAGAACTGTTGTCATTTATTTTAAAACACTGTGAAGAGAAGTCACTTTGTGCAACAGGGCTCACATGGGAGGTTTATTGGAAGAGGAGAGAGAAGAGGCAGAGAAGGGGGGCAGAGACTGGTCCCTGAGAACAAGAGTGGTGAAGAGAAAGAGAGAGAAAGACATGGGAGGTGGGCAAGACCTACCTTTCAAAAGGGGACTTGCACAGGAGGTGTTCCTAGTGGCTTCGCTGAGGATGTATCCTGTCAGGACACTAAGGGCAGGCCAGTGCAGACGTCTGAATACAAACAAGAACAATCATATGCCAGCAGGAGGCTGCAGCCGGAGCATGGTGAGCTGGAGGAATCACACTGGTCCTTTTGTGATGGCAGTGATGAGCAGATAGCAATGTATCAGGCTTGGCCATAGCTGATGCCTTCATCCCAAGACTGGGCAAGAAAGGCAGGAGGATTGCTCTAAGTTCCATGACAGCTGGGGCTATGTGGTAGTTTGAATAAGGATGGCCCCTAATAGGCTCATTGGGAGAGACACTATTAGGAGGTGTGGCATTGTTGGAGGAAGTGTGTCACTGGGAGTGGACTTTGAAGTTTCAGAAGTTCTCTCTCTTTCTGCTGATGTTGGGTCCAGATTAGAACTCTCTGTCTCTTCTCTAACACCATGTCTGCCGTTGTGCCACCATGCTTCTTGCCGTGATGACGATGGACTAAACCTCTGAACTATAAGCAAACCCCAATTAAATGCTTTCCTTTATAAGAGTTAAGGTGGCCATGGTTCCCTTCACAGCAATAAGCCCTAAAACAGACTATAAAATGACCTCGTATCAAAACAAAGGAACAAACCTTTAAGGTTACAGTACCAAGATGAGACAACAATGGATACAACCACAACTTAACAAAGACTGCTTAATCCTGCATACCTCTTGGCCCCTACAATTCTCTGTTTAATCCAGAGCTCCTATGGGCATTCCAAGATGAGCGCGAGATCTCAGTCTCCCTTTTCATCTTCCAATGCGCAGAGCAAGCTTCCTTTCTCTGCTTTCCTTATCCCTTGTCCGGCTGTCACTTGTTTATCAGGACAGGGTCTCCGCATCACCCCAGAGAGCCTAGAACTTGCGCTACAGAACAGGCTGGCCTAGTTCATGAGTCTGCCAACGCCTGACTAGTGCTAGAGGTAAAAGTGTGTGCCACAATGCCTGGCCTCCTGTCCATTTCTTTGGTTGGCATATTGGGACGGGTGGCTAAGCCTAGCTTTGGGGGACTGTAGAAATGGGGCTTCAACCCCAGTTTAACACTGGCTTTTCATTTTTTAACTTTAATGCGGTGATCTCCATTGTCATCTGTGCTGCAGCAATGATAGAAATTTCTTCTTCATGGTCAAATAAAACTCCATTGTGTTTGTGATAGCTATTCTTGATTGTCGCCTTGACCATATCTGGAATGAACTACAACCCAGAAATGAAGTGTGCACCTGTGTCCAATCTTGAGGCAGGAAGATACTGAGGTGGGAAGACACACCTTTAATCTGGGCCACACCTTCTGCTGGAAGCCTGTATCAGGGCATGCAAGGAGGAAGGTTTCACTCATTCTTTGCCTGTTTACCCTCACCTTGCCAGCACATCTACCCCTTCACTGGCATTGGAACCTACTTCTGGATTTCAGCATACACAGAAAACCAGCGGAGACACCCAGCCTTGTGGGAGTAAGCAACTACTGGATTCTTGGAGTTTTGTTCCACAGCTAGCCATTGTTGGGTTCTAGCCTGCCAGTCATTCCCATATAGATACATTCATTCCCTAAGTTCTGTGACTCTAGAGAAGCCTGAGTAACGCAGTGTGTACTCACGTTTTCTGTAACCAGCCCTCTGCCCATGGGCATGGGTTCCCTACCGCAGCTACTGTGAACAATGTAGTGATAAGCTTGGTTGGGCAACCATCTATCCTGAGACAGGGTTTTTGTTATTCTTCCTTTTGTTGTTTGGAAAATTTTGGTTTTTGTTTTATCATGAACTTTTGACGTATATATACCCACACTTGCATACACACTCATGCACACACACACACACACAGCCCCATGAATGCACACATGTACACACACGCACACACACACACACACACACACACACGTACGTCAGTGTTACAGTAGTGCACCTTCACGTTAGTTTGTGCTGTGCGAGGATTTGACTCAGGGCTTGGGCAGCTAAGCACTCTACAATCTGAGCTCCAACCTCCCAGTTACATTTTTGTTTGTTTTGTTTTTGAGACAACATCTTGCTCTGTAGTCCAGGCTGTCAGACTCATTTTGTAGTCAGGCTTGCCTCCAACTTGTGGTGATCCTCCTGCCTCAGCATTTTAAGTACTGGGATCATTTTAAGTACTGGGATTTTTTTCTATTTAAGAGACAATAAAACTTATAAGATATCTTCAATTTAATTTCAAGAGCTGGAGAACAGAAAAAAATGAGGGATGGGGACAATTCACCAGCTAACAACCATTAGGTCAGAACAAAGACCGTTTCACTGGTCTGAATGTATGTTTAAACCTTAACTCAGAACCCATGACCAGGTTGTTTCCTGTTAACTCAGAACCCATGACCAGGCTGTTTCCTGCTAACTCAGAACCCATGACCAGGCTGTTTCCTGTTAACTCAGAACCCATGACCAGGTTGTTTCCTGTTAACTCAGAACCCATGACCAGGCTGTTTCCTGTTAACTCAGAACCCACGACCAGGCTGTTTCCTGTTAACGGGCCCAACCAGCTCTAGGCACCTGTCCCTTCCGCTACAAACTGTAATCCCAGCCCTGGCCTCCATCTTTGGAGGCCCCTTCCCCGTGCCCCTCAAACCTTGGCCCCTCCCCAGGAAAGGTCAAGACCACTCCGACAGACTATTTAAACTTCTCCCCAGAAAATAAACACGTATTTTTCCCTCTTCCTCTCGGTGGTCTCATTGGCAGCTTCCCGTCTCGGGGCCACCCGGGAGCGCAGGTGTCTAATTAAACCTGAATATCTTTTAATTTGGTCTGATTTGGTTTGATTGAGATTATTTTCCGTCGGCGGAGCAGCTCGGTTAGGAAATATTCCTAACACAAGCCTTTCCCATCAGCCTGTGCAAAACCCAAACTTCTTATCTGTAACCAGCGTAGGCGTGATGTAAATTACTTAAGTCTTTCTTCACCCAAGCCTCTTATAAAGTATTGACCATAGAGCCAACCCAGTGAAGGTTTCCCAATAGCTGTCTTAATTGCTAGAAGCTGTGGGAACTGGCCTCAAGACACGGTCTGGCTACAATGGCTCACTAAACCCTGCTTGGTTGGTTGGTTGGTGTATTCATAGTATGTTATGTAGCACAGGCTAGCCTCATGCTCACTAGACTGCAAGGACCGCTTGAGCTTCTCGTCCTTCCGGCCTCCATCTCCCGGAGAGCTGGACTTACAGTCCCTCCTCTCTGGAGCCTTTGTTAAACCACAATGGGCAGTAGTGCGACGTCATTCCCAGCTAGCCCCACCCCGCTCAAGCCCATAGAAGTAGGGCACTGTAGGGCCCATGGGTCTACCCTTGCTCCCTGGGTTCATCTTGAGGACAGTTTCTGGCCAGCCAGCTAAACATCCTGTTTGTTCCTGTGCTCCCTCTGCCCCTCCTGGTGGTTAGCTATAGGGCCATTGTTTACTCCACCTTGGGCATGGTAATTTCCCACCTGCCTGTGGGGAATTCCATTGTGCAGCAGCTAGGTATATAAGGATTTTCCTAAGCTAGAATAAAGGGCATTCATTCAGCTGATCTCCTTTCCAATGACCCAGGTCTCTTGTGTGTTCTTTCAATCTCCAGGCCCTTGCCCGGGTCTCAAAGGGTACAGTGGAGCGCGAACTGCACCGAGAGTAATGCAGAAATACAGGGCACCCAGCCCAGGGGCTGACGCTCTGGGACTATCCCCATAGAGGTTCTCCCCTCGTCCTCACTGGCCCAGGCCCTTGTTTGCAGAGCAGCTCAACCTTTCAGACTGAGTCCTGTCTACGTTTACTTTTCCTCTTCTAACCCAATTCTTTCTCCTCACTTTCCTGAGTTTAGATGGTGGGGAGGGAGGGGGCACCTGGGGCGAGGGGAGTAGGGAGAAACTGCCCAGGCACCTTCACACCCTGCTCTATTTTGTTCAGGGTCTGGGGTGTTGGCACCCACTGGCCTCTAGGGTCACCACCAACAGAAGTGTGGCACACTAGTGGCCTATTAATACCTGATGTCAAGGGCTCCTGTCTCATCACTCATCCCTGTTCCCCAAATGGGCATGTACCATGCTCTCATGCTCTCCGGAGCTCCTTAGCTCATCTTCTGACTTTTGACTATCGCAAATCCTAAGGCCCATTTACCAGCCAGTTCTTCCTTCGTCACAGTGAACTTTACATCAAAGTGCTTCTCTGAGAGGCTGCTACCAGCGAGAAAAATGGAAAGTTGGTTGGATTTGTCCTTTTTGCTCGACTGAGACTTGCAAGGGATGTCCTCACTCTTCCTTTCTCGTGGGTTCAGACATCACCTACAGTCTCTATCTAGCCAGGGATAAGCAGATTTTCCAAGACAATGCTTACTTTTGTTGCTTTTGCTTAGCTTTCTTCCTGCCTCCCTTCCCTTCCCTTCTCTTCCCTCTCCTCCCCTCCTGTCCCCTCCCCTCCTCCCTCTTCCTTCCTCCCTCCCTCCCTCCCTCCCTCTCTCTCTCTCTCTCTCTCTCTCTCTCTCTCTCTCTCTTTCTTTCTTTCTTTCTTTCTTTCTTTCTGTTTTTTGAAACAGGGTTTCTCTGTGCAACAGTCCTGGCTGTCCTGGAACTCGCTCTGTAGACCAGGCTGGCTTCAAACTCTTAGAGATCCACCTGCCTCTGCTCACCCTCCCCCAGTCTCCAATTCCCCCAACCCCATGCTGGGATTAAAGGCAGGTGCCAACACCACTGGCTGCTTATTTTCTTATTTAACAAAGGACCTTGCGTATCCCAGACTAGTCTCTAACTCACCAAAGAAGACTTTAAACTCCTGATGCCCCTGCTTTGTCCTACTGAATACTGGGGATTACAAGTACGTCCACTACAGCAGGCTCACTGGTGCCGCAATTGAACACGGAATTTCACACGCTACACAACATTCTCTCGAGGAATGAACTAGATCCCAGTCCACAGTTTTCCATTTGTTTCCTCTGCCCTCGTCCTCACTACAAGTAAACTATTTCCTAACTTAAAAAGCCACGATTCAGCCTCTCTATAAGACTGTATTTCTTGAAGGGGACACACCTCATTCATTTTTTGTCTTCAGTAGAAATATGCAAGATTTTGTTGACACATAAGTGATTAATGCAAAGCTTCAAATTCACACTGCTGAGAACCCATGTGCTGTTACTGGTGTACAGCCAATGACCTGCACAGAGACAAAACACAAACAGAGAAAGAAAAACAAAATGAAATCATTCCTCATTTGCATCTAGTAAATCTGAATCGTTCTCAAACAGACATTATAAAAGCCCACCTCGCCCGGTGGTGGTGGCGCACGCCTTTAATCCCAGCACTCGGGAGGCAGAGGCAAGCGGATCTCTGTGAGTTCGAGACCAGCCTGGTCTACAAGAGCTAGTTCCAGGTCAGGCTCCAAAGCTACGAGAAACCCTGTCTTGAAAAACCAAAAATAAATAAATTAATTAAATAAAATAAAAACTCACCTCTTTTAAATACTAGTCTGTCCATTTTTTTTAAAGTTCTAGATCTTTAAGTGAATTTATAAATTTGTGTCCCTGTGTGTGAATGGAGTGACTGGAAAGATGAGTGTGGCAATTAGAGAACAACTTGGTTCTCTGTTTCCACCATGCGTCCTGGGGATCCAACAGGTCATTAAGCACTTTACCCTCAGCCTTCCTGCTGCCCAATATTTATGTTTTTTGATTTATGCATATTTTGTATGAAACCAACCTATTTTTATCAGTTGAAAGTCTGTAAAATATTTATATAGCAGCCAAAAGCATATGATTAGCATACAGGGCTAAGATTGCTCACTATGTAAATTTGAAGATCTGATTTCAAATCCCGAGAACCAAATAAAAAATCAAGTTTGAGCCCTCACACCTGTGACACCAGCTCCAGCTGTGAGCCCCCAACACCTGTGACACCAGCTCCAGCTGTGAGACCCCCGTGCCTGTGACACCAGCTCCAGCTGTGAGCCCCCCACACCTGTGACACCAGCTCCAGCTGTGAGCCCCCCC